>JAKWBJ010000168.1:132500-307500 GCA_023159175.1 Wohlfahrtia magnifica | reverse complement strand
ATTATTATTATTATTATTATTATTATTATTATTATTATTATTATTATTATTATTATTATTATTATTATTATTATTATTATTATTATTATTATTATTATTATTATTATTATTATTATTATTATTATTATTATTATTATTATTATTATTATTATTATTATTATTATTATTATTATTATTATTATTATTATTATTATTATTATTATTATTATTATTATTATTATTATTATTATTATTATTATTATTATTATTATTATTATTATTATTATTATTATTATTATTATTATTATTAAAATGTGTTTTTTCCTATTGCATCATTTAGTGTTTTAGGAAATAGTGAAGTTGTGCATTTTTTGTAAATTTTTTATATTAAATATAAATTTAGTTTCTTTATGAAAAAGAAAGATATAAAGTGTGTGTGTGTAATCGAAAGTTTTTTATTATTAGTCCTATTAAGTGAGCCTTTGTGATGTTATAAAATGTGTTTGTTATAATAAAAAAAATGTAAAGAAACACATTTGATGTTGGGAAAATTACTTCAAAAAAGGGAACTTTTTTTATAATTCGGTAATTCGGCTCCAACTGGAATGTCGCGCTAATTATGTATATACCACCGTTTGGTACATAAAAAAGCTTTAACTGTTACCGTTCTCTACATATGCCAAAATCCATATTTAGTGTGAATGGTAGCTGAAACGCTGAATATTTATTGTTTTCCTCTATTTTACAGTTTTCATATATATCTGTTTTCCTATATTAGTGTATATTTAATTTTAGTTAAACATAATGGAAAACTGTAACCTGCGTGGAAAGGTATTAAAGCCAGGAAATGGTACCTTCCTTTCTGTACCGAAAGATGAGGAGATGAGAAGAAATTTGGGTGAAATTTGCAAAATGAATTTCACACACACTTCACTAATGATAGATTTGGGAGGTGAGGTGTACGACCCGAAGTTTGTAGATCAGGAAACACAAACTGAGTAAGTATGCGCACTATATACAACCTTTCAGCCAGAATACTGTACGGCCAATCATCAAACATATCTGACCCTTAAAATTGTATTTTGGGTGATAATATATAATTATTTGAAGTATACATATATTCTTTATTACTCATGATCTGTACAAACTTTTTTATGTTCAGAATGTTTCCAAGCTAACCTGAGAGCGTAGTCCAAGAAGCTAAATAATATGTAAATAAAGAAACTCAAGAGAGGTAAGTTTATGATTTCATAAACTCTAATAAAATAAGATTAAATAAATAAGTTAAATTAATAAAATAAGTTTAAAAAAAACTTATTTTATTTTTACTTTCAGTTTGGGACTTCTTGATCGCCAGGAGTATTCTAATGAAATTCAAATTAGAAAATTGAAGACACAGGGATTAATGCAGTGGCAGTGGAATGATATTTTCAATGCCTTTTGTCTTATGCTTCTGGACCAAGAGAATATAACCATTTATATGCCAAAGCTTTTCCACTACCACATGTCTCCACTCTGCACTGGTGGTGCAGAAAGATAAGCGTAGAGGAAGGCATCATTACCGCCTTTATCGACTTTATGAGGCACATTACCGATTTGTCCGATGACGAAAAGGTATGTGACTTAGCCTTTGATGAGATGAAGGTAGTGGAAACCTTCGAATACGCCGCAAGAATGGATGCGGAGAGAAGGCCGACTAATTACGTGCAAGTAATTATGGCTCGTGGCTTGAGGAAGTCAATGAAGCTGCCTATATTTTTCAACTTTGACTGTAAAATGTCAAAAGAAATCTTATTTGACGCAATCCAGAGGGTGCATTCTATCGGTTTCCCAGATGTAGCAACAGTCTGTGACATGGACCCGTATAACCGTAAGTTGTGGAAGGTAAGTGGTCTACAAAATATATAACACACTACACATACACTATACACTTTTATTCTTTGGGGAGTAAAAACAGCTACACAATTACACTTGACATTTTTGAGAGGTTTTTAAAAAAGTTAGGTAAAAAAGAAGATACTAAGATATATGTATATAATTTTTAAATAATAAATTATTTTATTTCTTTATGAGCGACAACTTAAGGCATTTGAGTGGTAATTTAAACAAATGCCACGGAAACAAAAAGAAAAAAGATATTTATTTATTAATTTTTAAATAATAAATAATTTTTTTCTTTATGAGTGGCAACTAAAGGCATTTGAGTGGAAATTTAAATGCCAGGTAAATAAAAAAGTAATATAGAGAATAGTTAAGAAAGCGTAGTTTATAAAAAATACATATAGTGCCTTTAATTAAACCATAGTTTTTAAGTATTCATCTCCCACAAACCTATTTTAATCATCGTTAATATTATAACTATATATTAATATAGTAGTATAATATTAGTATAATATTAATATTATAACTATATATTAATATTTCGATAATTTCAGATAAACCCTGGTTTGAAAGCCCGGTGGAGCTAAAGGGTAAGATTTTTACTTTTGTTGATGCTCCACCTACTTAAACTGGTAAGGAACCATTTTATCGATTCGTGAATAATTTATGACGGGAAAATCATCAGCGCTAACACAATCGCTAAAGTTTTGATGCACACTTCTAAAAGCGATGCTTCAATAGCTTTTAAGATAAGCGAAGAACATCAATCGGTGAAAGGCGCAGGTAAAATTTAAACCAAATTTTCATATTTTTTATTAATAAAAAGTTGCTTCTTTTTCAGGACACTACTACGAATGCAATTTAAGCTGGAATACTGAACTTCTAAGTGGAAGAGGAAATGCCGGTACAGATCGTACCGAATGGCTTTCCTTCACTTCCACACAAATACCAACTCCATTGGAACAAATATTGGTATTCTTCAAGAGGATGCTTTAAAGTATATATCGGGATATATTATACGAAAGCTAAAACTTGAAGAATAAAAATCTCATGAAAATACGTTTACATAGGTTGATTAGGTGTCGAAGGGTTCACTTAAAAAACCAATGAATAGTTTCCTACAATCACTTCCGTGTACGCCATTTAAATAAGAGGCTGCGAATACAAAAAGCCAAACAAAGAGTGATGGGCTATAAGAAAATGCTGAAAATAAATCTTAAGCATAAGGTAAGCAACATTTAACAAAAATGTCATGTTATCTAAATCATTTTTTTTCTAGGTTCCACAAGACATAACGTGTCTCCAATCGGTCCTTTTTAGGACCACCAAATTTAAAAAAAAGAGATGCAATTTATTTCAATTAGTTCGTTTACTTACAACAGAAAACATGTGTGTTAAACACACATACACATAAATAAAATTTTTGTTTTGCGCTCAAGCTTTTTGTTGTAAATGAACAAACTAGCTCATTAGAAGATCTAAACGTCCCAACTCTATTTCAAACTAGCCAAAACCAGTTCTACAACCGGTTCTTTTCAGGACCACTGGATTTAAAGAAAAAATGCAATTTATTTCAAAGTAGCCAAAACCAAACGTGCTTTGTTACCACTATCTTCCATATATTTTTTGTAGCTTTGGCAAACAGTTAGTTCTTTCTTTTTTCTTTTTCTACTTATGTACAAAATATAACTTCAACTTTACTT
Organism: Wohlfahrtia magnifica; assembly: GCA_023159175.1. Taxonomy (NCBI): domain Eukaryota; kingdom Metazoa; phylum Arthropoda; class Insecta; order Diptera; family Sarcophagidae; genus Wohlfahrtia; species Wohlfahrtia magnifica. Next base: position 303,937 of record JAKWBJ010000168.1, on the reverse strand, counting down.
GACTAGCAACCTTTGAACAATACAGTTCACTCCAATATATTATAAAATAAAAGTAAATTTTTTGATTAAAATAAATTGAAGTGTTTCATTTTGAAACTTATAAAAATTTGGGTAATAAGTTTGCATTCAAAACAGGAAAAAGCTCCTGTTTTCTCCAATCTCTAAACACTAGAACTGTTGAAGGATAACTGATCTTATGAACAATAGCAGAAAAAGAAGAAAGAAGCAAAACTTTTTATTATTATTGGATGAAAATATAGTACTTTATAGAACTGATAAATATACATCGCAAAATTATACCCAAATTATACGAATTACATATTACGAATTGTACAACATAAGACACAAGTACCAAAGAAGAACTTAATTCTGATTTTTCTTAGTAAATAAATGCACTTTTTTAGCTTATGATGCCTAGCAATGAAACTACTTTCTTTTAGAACAAAATTTGGTTATAGTAAATTACGTCAAATTAAATTTTTATTAAAGATGAAATTTATTGGAGAAAAACTAAACTTTCATCAAAATCTTAATAATTTCTAAGCAATTGGTGAACAACTAAGCGCAATAGCTTTTTTATCTATGACAGTATATCAGTAATATAAGTCTGTTACAATTATCGACTGCTTTAGCAATATTTGGTGTTATATATTTCGGGTTACTTTTCTTTTTTTTGATTTTGTTTACTTGGTGGTGGCTTTGTTTGTATTTGTAATGGTTTCTATTATTTCTCAAATTAACGTCCTGTTGTTGCTTAATAAATACAACTCAGTACGACAGCTAGGACGACGACGGCGCTTACTTTCCTGCAGGTGTTCATCCCGCGTCGTTGATATATTCATTTTTTATTGGCCCTAATTTTCGCATAGAAATTTGCAATTTGTCGTATCTAACTGGTATAGAATCCAAGATTCCACTAAAACTTAATAATAAGGATCTTAATAATAAGGATATAAGAATTAATGCCAAATCTTCGTTATCTCTTTGGGCTCGCATATGACGGTTGCCATGTTTAAACTCTTCTTCCAACCAGCAAATAACATTACAAGCATTCTCTCTGCGATTTTTCAAACCATCTAATTCGTAAAATAAATAAATCAAAATAATTATATTTTATGCAATTCTACGAATTTTTAATACACAAAAGTTCAAAGGTTCATTCTTAAGACAAAGTTTCCCATAATTTCGCACATCTCAGACATGGTTTCGGAGCGTTCTTCTTCGGCACCGCTACTTGATTGTATTTCCTCACAAATTGCACTGTTTGTAGTAGTCGAAGTCGACGTACCATCCTTTGTATAGACGAAGATACATCAAATGATCACATAAAATAAAGGGTCCGCCATCTAACGTTTTTTTTCAACTAGTGCTTATTTCGTAAATGGTAACACTTAGTTTATGTCTGATTTGACAGATAATTAGTTTTATCCTTCCGCTGAACGAATATAGTTGTGTATACGCTTGAACTTTGCTTCGCTAAGTGGGCCTGCGAACGACTTACAGAAAATGCCGATTTTCCAAAAAAAATCATCTTTTCAGATGAAGCTCATTTTAATCTTGGCGGGTATGTAAACAAGCAAAATTGTCGCATTTGGGGCACAGAAAACCCGCACGCATACATTGAAAAGCTGATACACCCAAAACTAGTCACTGTTTGGTACGGATTTTGGTCCAGAGGGATAATTGGGCCATTTTTCTTCGAAAACGAGCAAGGAGTGTCCGCTACAGTCAATGGCGATCGTTATCGGGCCATGTTGAACGAATTTTTGTTCACAAAAATTGAAAAGGAGGATATTAGCAACATTTGGTTTCAACAGGACGGCGCTACGTGCCACACAGCGGAAGCTACACTCGATGTTTTGCGCCCTGTTTTCGAAGATCGCATTATCAGCCGCAGAGCTGATGTCGTTTGGCCACCTCGGAGCTGCGATTTGACACCGTTGGACTATTATTTGTGGGGTGCCGTCAAAGATAAGTGTTACGCCAACAAGCCAGAGACGATTGACGCTTTAAAGGACAATATTCGTGAAGCCATTGGTGAAATACAGCTGCACACAATCGATAATGTGCTTAAAAATTGGACCGATCGTGTAGGCTACTGCATGGCCAGCCGAGGCAGCCATTTGAATGAAATTATTTTCCATTATTAACCGGAAGGATTGTACTTTCAAATAAAAAAAGAAATTTGACAAAAATACTCAGTATTTTTTTTTATAACATTTAAAAAAAATTATTTGGCGGACCCTTTACCTTCAGACAGAATTGAATTGTATACATTTACCTTTACCTTCAGATAAAATTGAATCCAAGCTCTGCAGCTTCTATGAAAAATTTCCTAACAAATGAAATTGTGATCAAAAAATAGAAACGTCATTTTTGCAGAAGCAAAAGTGAAATATTTAACGCAAATATCATTTCTGTCATTTAGTTTGACATGGTGGAAATACAGCAAAAAAGCTGAAAAAAGAAAAAAATTTCTGCTGTTTTTGTTAAGAAACTCGTTGTTGTAATGAGAACTCCACCTTATTCAAGTCGCCTTGAAAAGAATCATCTCCAAAATCATAACGATCTTCTAAGTATCTAACAGATGTTTTTAAAAAGACTTCTGCTTCAGTTTTTTGTTCAGTAGGCGAAAGTTTTTAAAATGGTCAAGATAGTTATCGTTTTGCTGTCATAAAATAAAGTCGTGTTTAGGCTTAAATAAAAGTGTTGTATAAACGAATATTAATTTGCTGTATTGTATTAAGATAAAGTGGTAAAATAAAAACCGTAAAACAACAACAAAGTCGTGTTTATTTTATTTTGGCGCAATTAAAAGAACTCAAACGTTTTAAAAAGGTTAAAACATAACAATATTCTATACCAGCAAATTCAAAACACACCATTCATTTATCAGTAGAGATCGTCGATGTATTAAACTCGTTAAATATTTTCAAAATAATGTTTTCGTTGTCAACTGATAAATAATTTAATGATTTTTTAACACAATTATTTATAATCTGGCAGTTACAATTTGTTTCGATTCTTCTTTTAATTTATATAAACTGAGTTGTGAATTACGTAGTTAACAGCGACATTACCAGCGCTATATGCTGTAATTTGGCTTAATTTTATATCACAGGCATTAGTTATTTTTAAGATACTTGAGAAATATCCCTTGAAGTTTAATAGGGATCGTTATAAAAGTCTAAGACTTGTTTACGAATTCCACACTTGGTACCCAAATATTGAACAGTTCGGGTAAGATTTTACATATCCCATATTGAAAGGTTCACTACTAACAGAAAAATAATAGGTCGTTTTCAGTGTTAAGAGCACATGTAACTTTGTTGGCAATTTTGCTATCACAATGCAAAACCGCGCTAAGTTTAATTTGACAATCGACAATCGTAAAAACAAACTAACTCCGCCCTGGCGATTCGCGTTTCTCTGCTGGGACAATAACATTTGAAATAGATTGCGACAATTTTTGTGACATTTCCATTTTAACAAGTTATTTTTGTTTTCAAATGCTTATCAAGCAGGGTTGGCAGCCCACTGAGTCACCCAATCAAAAAAAACCTGGGTAGGTTTGGGTCATTTACAACAAAAATAATTAAAATTTACTTATTATTATTATTATTTGTACTCCAAGTTAATTCGATCCGTTTCTTTTAGCTAAAAAAAAAGAAGGAGTTAACCAACTTATCAAATCACTGCTTATATCTTTTCTCCACTTCTGAACCAATTTCCAAATACCGTCTCAGAAAAACTTCTCGTCTTTTAAGGCGCTCCAATTTTGATGCTGATTTTGTATTTCTTCAAAGGAAATGATTCGGTGACATTTAAAAAAAACTCATATCCCCTTATACGTCCTAGATAGTTTGTGAAAATGTAGGCCGTAAGCCGAAATGTCTTTAAACGAGATGAATATGTGTTGCGTTTGCTCCCTTACACCTTTTTAAAAAACGGTGAATCCACGTTTTTTTAACCGTAGAACGAGGTAAATTGCGCTTAAAGCGAATGTGTTCCATAATACAAACAAGTGTTATAGCGAAATGCCATGTAAATTAAGCCTGTATAAAGAGGTGTGGATATATTGTATTGGTCGCAACAGCCGGCGGAGCAATGTTCGGAGAATACGGTGGATGTGGCATTTGATCCTTTCTAACAATTGTTTTGAAACTTTTGCGACATGAGGTCGGGTGTTATCGTGCAAAAGAATAACTTAGTCATGTCTGTCTTTATATTCCGGCTGTTTATCTCATAAAGCACCATTCAAAAAAAGTAATTGCAATCTGCTTCGATTACAGTTTTAGCAGCTCATAGCAGACAATAACGCCTTGATTCCGCCAAGAATGAAAAATCGCATCATAAATACTAAAATAACGTGATTGTATAAAGAAACCAAAAATAATGTCGACTTGAACGAAATTTGGAAGCAGTTATAAAACCCAAAAAACCCAATAGAACCCGGTGGGTTGGTTTTTTTTAAAGCCCCGGGTTTTTGCCAACCCAGGTTATAATGCAGTCAACAGCATAACGAATTACACTGACACCCTTATGAGCCATCAATTTCTACTGCCCATAAGAATGGAGAACGTACTCTACCTTTTCGACGCCATTAAAGTATATTCCTCCCCATCAAGAAATGAGCTGATGATCCTGCTTCTAAGAATGGAACTGATCCAAGCTATAATTGATTTCTGTACCCCTTTACGTCAGAGCTCTTTTGCAAAAGGGCCGGAAATATCTCATCCCTATCTGCAGCTTTGTTAGGTTTGAAGGAGCCAATTGCCCACAAAACTCCATCCCTTCTGGTGACACGTGAAGAGGCGGGAATACCCCGACACTAATGTATAGGTGCAACAGTTTGAGAGTCAGGAAAGTGTGTTCTTAACAAGAGGTCCGAAGTTCCATTTTAGATCTAGTGTAGGTATCGGTTTCAGTACATAGGGACCCAATACCGTGAGAATGGTCTATTGCAAGGGACTTTTGTCGGGTCGGTCCAAAGCCGGCAAATCTCCAATGGACTGACATTATTTCCTCCATGTATCCCTCTTAGACCTTCAAATTTCCCTGTTCTACTCCGTGAGGATAGCACTATAAGCTCGCCAGTCACCTGTGCGCTAAGCCATATTAAAATTCCTCTTTACCTTTATTCTTTATTTTGATTAAGTGTCATTCCTAAATTTGGTGAAATGGTCACTATGACGCTTGTAACATCTGAAGAGGATTTAATAGTTGATTGATGTTGACTTGCAGCCAGATCCAGTCCACCAATAGAGTCTATAGAATCAGGTAGCGCGTCAATCTCATTGTCTTTTTCTCCCTGAAAGAGGACCAGAACACCTTTCTTGAAAATACTGGATTATCATTGGTACTAGCAACATTTACCAAATCAGCTCTTATATGCATATGACCGGAGGGAGACACCTCGTTCGACACATGCAAGTCCTTTATAACATTGGACGTGTATGTGTCACACAACGTGATATTTAGTGCTTCCGATGGTAAAAAAATGTATTTGTTTTAATAAACAAAAATAAATTGTATCAAAATGGTATCAGATATATGGAACAGTATTTTTCTAAGAGAGGCAGTCCCAGCTTATTTTACTTCTTGATCATTGCTACAGAATAAGTGCGACTAGCCTTTACCTGGAATGCTTTTTACTTCTTCTTATTTTTCATTGAAATTATACAAAAAAGTCAATCCACCAAATGGAATAAATCGCATTTTAACCCCACATACATTGTGCATATTAATAAAATGAAAAATATCGGGTAGAACTTTTTTGAATTTCTAGCAATCTTTCCTGTTAATAACGGATTCGGTTCCATCATCGGCTCCTTCCCACGTGAGTTTGCAAAAAATTCAATTATTCTAAAGAACATTCTAATTGCTTCCTAAAATCAACTATGCTTAATAATTTCAATTTTTTTCCAATCGGAAAAAATAAATATTTTTGAAAAATATCCGTACGATTTATTATTTTACTGTTATGCAAAAAAAACCTATGAATATTCAGTATAGGATTATTTTGGTCCATATTGTTTTTCAAACAACAAATGCACTAAAATGTGTTTTTCTGTCTTTTATCTTATATGTATGTACATATATAAAAATGACTGTATGTCCTAAACGGCTGAACCGATTTCCTAGAAAATTTACAGTATCTGTTTGTATGTCTAGAAGAAATTACCATCTTGATTAAAAGTTTCCGGAATTTATTCAGAAAATTGAAATCACAAGTTTATTCATCTAAATCTATATTGTCCCCTTACAATCCCCATTGATTGCAACGCACTTATGCCTGCGCTTGATCCAATCCTCGAAGCATTTTTTTATATTCGGTTTTCGGTATGTTCATCAGTGTTTCCTGCGATTTTTCTATTATTTCCTCTAGGCTGCTGAAACGCGGTCCCCGTAATGGTTTTTTAACTCGATTGAACAGAAAGAAGTCACATAGAGCCAAATCAGGTGAATTGGGTGGCTGTTGGATGGTATTTGTTGCTTTTTTCGTCAAAAAATGTCGAATAATTATGGCACTGTGCGACGGTACGTTATCATGATGCAAAATACACGATTTTCTTCCCACATAATGCCCAAATTATACTCTTGGTTTACTGTCTGGCCTTCTTTGCAAAAATTCATGGTTTTTTTGTCTCGGCTCATTTGGTGAGCGCCATTCACTTGCCTGATGTTTGGATTGCGTCGTACTCATAAACCCACGTCTCGTCTCCAGTAATGATACTTTTGCTTTTACTTTTTTCATTAACCAAAATATCTTGGCAATGTTCATGGCAATGTTCAAATCCTCCGCTATCTCTCTGATGGTGTTCGCTTATTGACCAACTTTTTTTTTTACTTTATCAATATATTCGTCGGTTTTTGATGTCGATGGTCTGCACTTTTTGCTGCTACTACTGTCGTTGTTGTTGTATTGGCATCAAAGTAGTTTTGAAGTTTATAGGTACACTATACTACCATACAACAAAAATACTTAGTTCGTTACTAAATCATGTTGCACTTTTGCGCGTCACTGTATACCAATTTCCTTAAGTTTTAAATAAATAAAAAAAAATTCTCTCTTTATAATTTTTCTTTTCCTTTAATCCCAAATTGCTAATTTAATAATTAAATTCATCAATTAGCATTTTTCTATACTCAAGTCCATCTATGGTATATTCTAATAAAATTTAATAAGTTGATCACTATTCTAAATTAATGATAGTTTTCCAAAACAACGTAAACGAATATGGCTGAGAATAGTGCAGTTAGCTAAAAAGTGGGACCAGGGTTTCGTCCTCTGCGGTTACATACTGAACATATTTTAGATCTTTTTTGTTGGAATCTGGTTGCATTCAATTCAATCAAGTCGCATCGATCCTTAAACATTCAACTGATAATATTTATATTGGTGATACTGATAATATTATATTATATTTATATATATATACATAATTTAATTTTCTATAAAGGCGGTTTGTATCACAGGTTTATTAAAGGAACAGTTCTTTTTTTTCATAGTAGTAATGAGTTCTGATCCTTTGTTGAGCACTCTGCGGTTTGAAGTGTGTTAGAATCGCCTTTTGTATTTAAATTTAGATAATTGACTTGGAAGACTTAGATAGTTTTTATATGTAAATGGGGTTTTGATAAAATATTTTAGGTGTAAATCTAAGGTTTGTTTCTAACATTATATACAGTGTGCAAAACCCGTTTTCGTACACCCTTAATAAGTATTTTCGCGATATCGTCAGATATGTTGCGAATAATTCAATGAAATCATTTATTTTAGGTGATGTGTGTGATTGAAAATTTTTTTTAAAAATAAAAAAATAAAAAATTTGAAAGTTGACAGTTATAATTGTTTCTATTCCTAAAAAATTTCTTGACTGAACGATTAAAACGTCTCCTAGACAAACACTTAAATATTAGTGTAACAGCTCAAACAGTTCGAAATATGTGCGAAAAATTTAATTCAGAATTCGAGTCGCTGCTATAAAATCATTTATTGGTATTAAAAAAAAAGTACGTTAGTAATGAACGTTAATTGAATATCAAAATCTTCGATGGACGCGTAAAAATATTGGGGGAGTCAGCAAAAGATTTTCCAAGTAAAATTGTGTACCTTCATTTAAATACGGTGGTGGTTCACTGATGGTATGGGACTGTTTTTGTGCCGCAGGAGTAATAAACATTAATTTTATAGATGGGATAATGGACTCGAAGAAATATACAAACATTTTAAAGTAAAATCTGCATAAAAATGTCTGATATAACTTTATCTTACAAAAAGATAACAACTCAAGCGTACTGCCATGAACAGACGATTGTGGATATTACCAAAGAATATACAATTGCTGAATTTACAGTTTTGTATCCGTGTATCCGTGTATGCATTGAACAAACGTTTTGTTTACTTGTTTGTGAACAACCATTGTATCAATGTTTTAATGTATTTCAAACGCCAAAAAGCAAATAAGAAGAAAATTTGCATTCATAAATTGATTTTCATAAACAACATGAAAAAACACAAAAATTTATTAAACACAAAAATGTATTAAATATATTCACACATAAATAGTTAATTTCCATTTTTGGGACTATTTTTATATTTGTTTAAAAAAAAATCATTTTGGCAATAGAAAAAGTTGCTTTCGTGCTTTACGTCTTTATAATGATTGGCATTCACATTACATTAATAGCAACCAATACAACTTTTAAAAAACATTTGGAAAAAAGTGTATGAGTGTATCAAAATTTTATATGAAAATTACCGACAAAAAGCTTACAACTATTGTATTGCAATACAATAAAACACTCTATACAGCGATACCAGGGTCTTTGTGAATTGACCAGATATATATAGAATGTACATGTTATACAAAGCTTAAAATATTTTTTCGTTTTCGTTTCTGAAGAGGGGGTAGAAGGGAAGAAAAACACAACCAAAGAGAATTAAGATTTTACGCTCATCAAATAAAGAGGACAGAGCATAACAATATAATATAAGTAAATGTATGTATAAATGTATGTATACATATATTACATTTAAAATATTGAAGTTTGCATGTGCACAAGTTTTTTTCTGGCGAATGACCTCGATTTCTTTTTGAAAATTTTAGAAATTTTTGCAAAAAATGTCTTTTTAACTTACTAAAGAGAAGAGCATAATAAAAAAATATAAATAAATGTATGTGGGGATGTATGTACAGTCACACAAATAATAATACGTACACTAAAAAAAACGGTTTTTAAAAAATCTTTACATATATAATCGAAATTACTTTTACATTTGTGAATATAACGACACAGGCCTCTAAATAAACCATAAAATATCTCACTAAGTATGCGCTTATTGCACTTAAGCACTTAAAAGACAACACAGATTATATGTAATTATACGTACAACGTGAAAAGATCACGAAATAATTTCTATATTGATCTGGTCCATGGCAAATTTGTATAATAGATTAAGAATTTTCTTGTCACCGGTAAAAAAATATACTATCTTAGCCCAAAATAAGTCGAAAGTCGAAGGATATTCGTATAAAATTCGATGGCAAATAGTAAGCTTAAGTAAAGCTGGGAATTTATTAAATGCAATTGCTAAATTTATTGATAGTGCCAAGTCCCTAGACCAAATAGTTATTAAAAACATTTCTGAGCCGAAATCTTTAGCAAGCAAGCCCAAAACTGGTCGTCCACTTAAAATTTTTCGTAGTGTTGCCCGATACATAAAAAGTGTTGTGGATAAAACTCCTAAAACAACAACAGTACAAAATCATACTACATTGGAAAATTATCATAAAATTAATGTGTATTCAGAAACTGTTCGTAGTGTTTTGAGAAAAAAAAAAGCAGAGTCTATAGCAAAGAACCAAGAAATAAACCTTTTATAAGTGAACTCAATAAAAGAGAGCTACTGGACTTTACACTGCAGTATGTGGACAAAAAACCAAATTTCTGGAAAACGGTGATATTGATATATGCCTTTTAAAATATGTGAGTTTGCGTGTGCGTTGTAAAACACAAGTTTTTGTGAGGAATGATTTCGATTGCTTATTTTAAAATTTTATAAGTTTTTGCAAGAATTTTCTTTAATAACATTGTAAATATTCGTAGCAAACAAAAAGAAATAGATCACGATCTTTTTGTTTTGTGTAGGGTAAACTATGTTTGTTTTGTTTACCTGCGGATAAACATACAGAGATTATTACCGAATTGAATATGCGCTATGTTGCGAATATGTAGTTTTTAATGCTAAATCAAACAAGTAGCATTTCAACTTATATTTAAAAAAGGTTTTTAGAAAGTTTCTTTAAATATTGTAACATTTTGAACCAGGTATGTTTTTTTTAATGAAAAAGCCAATAAAAAAATACATTTACATTACATTACATTTCAAGTAGGTTTATTATTTAAACAGGTTTATTACTTTTTTTATTGAACAAAAAGATGGATATGCCAATTTTAAAGTAATTGAAGAACTGTACGAGATGAAGATAAATGCAAAAACTAAATATATATTATACAATGATATACAATACAATTTTTTAGTGGAACAGTTGTCGCTGCCATTAGGACCATGGTCAAAACTTTCACATTTAAACAGCAACATTTATAGAAAAAGTCGATAAAATTTTTGATTGCTTTAACAGCAGTTCACTTTATGCTGATAATTATTATCAATCTGAAGTTCAAGTCACCAACTAGAGTCATAGATTTATACAAATGTTGAGTTCAATAAACATATACATATATGCAAATTACTTTTTGGAAGACTTTTTTGATAACTGTTCTCTTATAAACGTCGAATTGGTCTGAATAAGATATTTTGTTGAATACGTGGCGTTTAAAGTTACTCCAAAATTAAAATTTGAGAAGTGATGTGAAGAATTAAAAAAAGTTGATGAAGTACATATAACACAAAGCGAACTTTTTGTATTTTTTAAGAATTACAAGAGATTAAAGGATTTTCGAAATTTAGTTGCTCCATCAAATATATTAATGGATGACTGCAAAAAGCATATCATTACATTCCACGAAGTTTTTAAGGATGAGCCACAAGTGTTGATATAAAATCTTTTAATAGTGAGTCGTGTAAACGGTCGACTCCAGAATGTTTTGATAATAATTGTTTTCGCCACTGGCTGGAGATATTAGACTTGCTTTTCTTAGAAAGTATTGCGCGTGGTCTGTGGAAAGAGGCAGTTCTAAATAAGGGAAAGTAAGAATTCTCCCAAATTAATAACTCTATAGTTTATTTTTATTAAAAATTTTAATTTTACAAATTATTTTATTTATTTATTAAGTGTACATGTACAAAAACAATTTAACTTTTTTTATCTAATTGAAAATAATAATAAAAATAAATAAACACACATTAAAATTTTGTAAACTTATTTTTAAGAGAAAAATTTATTTAGAATTTTGAAAAATTAATTATATGTACATATATACTTATAATATTATTATACATATCCGTACATACATGTATAAATTATAAAAAGCACCAAATATTCGGTGTAGATATTACTATATTTTCGTTTGCACAACAACAAAATAAATATGCTTCTCAATAAATTAATTTGCTTGGCTATATTCTTTATTTGTACAAATTTTTAAAATTATATTGACTAACTATAAAGAAAAGGAGAGTGCAAGAAAAAAAAAACACACATTGTAATTTATATGTGTAAAGATACTAGTAAGCACTTTTTGTTATTTGAGCGTGGTTATAAAGAGAGCAAACAATGCAATGTTACACGAGAATAAAAATTAAGAGAGCAAACATCTAAGACGGATACAAATGACACAACCGTTATAGAACAATTTTGCATATATTAGATGCACACTCTATGTATTATACATTATTTGGTTTTAGTCAGTGAACATATGAACATATGAACTCTTTATTATATACACACATTGCTTGCCACTTGAATAGTAAATCCTCTGTAGTTTCAAAAAAATATATTCTCACCTCTCAAATATTATAACAGTGGAAAAATTATTATCATATTTGAGCTTTCAAGCTTTATTTACCTCTTCTTTGTTATTGAATAACAACTCGATAATGCCGTAATTTACTACTTTTAATTTTCTTCTTGTAATGAAAGATTGATTTAAATAATTTTTAGTTATAATTTGGGTTGTATTAGTAAATTTTGAATAAAATAATAGGTTCCCGCCAGTACAGAAAGGAATAGAAATCTTCTTGCAAAATATAATTCTATAGTTCAGGCAATATTTAATAAAAATCAAATCACTGGAACTGCTGATAAGCTTTTCAGTGGTCCCAAAAAAAAAAAAAAAAAAAAAAAAAATCCATCGCACAGAGTTGATCTTTATTATAAAAGACGTGTACATGCCACAAGATTGGCGAAAAGGGTAGCAACAAGATCAGGAATTAATGCACATGTACGTGAATGGGTAAAATGTATATGCATGCCTTTTTAATGCCAATGACATGCACATACTTATGCAATCGAATATTTCAGAATTTTTCAATTCAAAACCTGTGTGAAATTATAAAAAATGAAATTTTTACTACAGAAATGAACACTATTATACGAAACTAAATGTGAATGTGGAAAATAATTTTTAAAATGTGTGTCTTTATTACTTTAGATAATAAGTTTAACATACCTGCACATTAGGGCCAATGCTTGCTGTCTTTGAACTTGTGTACGTTGAGAAGCCAGTTGCTACAAATGAAATACAAAATTGTTAAAAATATTTATAAGCGACCATTACTTAAAAATGTATTATAAAAATATTAAAAATTATTTAATCATACAAATGAATATTTGGGATATTTAAAAAAAGTTCCCAAGTAACAGTAGAAGGATTGGTTCATAAAACTTTAATAATACGTTACAAGACGGCAGTGTAACATGAAACAAAAATAAAAATATAACTGCTATTGTTTAAAAACTGAAACCCGGCGTGCTTTGCTACCCTATATTAATTATTATCTTAACTACTATCTTAGTTACAATTTTTTACCCTCTTTTCCCCATGCTATTCCCTTCCGCTTCAAATCAAAACATTTAAGGAGGCCTATAGTCCCCTCTAGAAACACACTGTAGAATCTGCTTTTTAGCTGTAGTCTTTAAATAAACACACATAAATTTTTACATAGTATCACCCATGTTCTGAAAAACCCATATCGCTTTAAATTTGCGTTTTCGATTTGAAAACGAAAACGCTAGAGTTCTGGCGTTTTCAAACTGCTAGTGTATGCTGAAGCGATCGATAGTTTATTAAATACTTTCAATAAAAAAATATTTGTTTTAAGCATAAAAATAGTCGGTTTAATTTAAAATTTATTCAAACAAAATTTATTTTTTGATAATTCTTTTAATTGACGAATTTTTATAAATAATTTTTTCTATGTTTATGTTTTGTTATTATAAAACATATGTTTTTTATTTGTTCGAACACAACTTCGCAAAAGGCAAAACGCCAGCAAAACGACATGTTTAAATGCGTTTTGCGTTTTAAAAACGATTTGCGGTTTGAAAACGCAGCGTTTTCAGAATATGGGCGTATATATTAGAGATAGCTCTTACCCGATGTGCTTTGTTCAATAACGTTTACTCAATCTTTCTCGCTTTTTGGCTGATGTGAATAGATAACAAAGCTTTAGTTGTTGTTCTCCACATACAAAAAATCCAATATTTAATATGAATGGAAGGTGCCACGCCCATGTATCCAATATAGCACATTTTGTTGCTATTTGAACTTCTACTATTACCGTTCGTAAGATATACAAAAATTATTATTTGTTATGTATGGTGATGCCACGCCAACTTCTCAAATTCTGTCCATTTTTTGGCTGATGTTTTGTGTTGATTACGAAAACATTAAGACCCAATTCGAAGCTCACAATTTAACCGTTCTCAAGATACACAAAAAACAATATTTAGTTTGTGTGGAAGAGACCACACCTACTTGTTCAATTTCGCCCACTTTTTGTCTCATGATTTCTATTGACTATGAAGCCATTTAGCCGAAATTCAGGAACTTACACTTTAGCCGTTTTCAAGATATACAGTATGAAAAATCCATACTCGTACACCCGATAAAAATCAGAAAATTTACAAAATATTCAACGCATAAGCAAATTTTTGAAAATTTCTTGTCTATTTATTATTTTTATGACAAAATAGTAGGTATCACGCCCATGTATCCAATATAGCACATTTTGTTGCTATTTGAACTTCTACTATTACCGTTCGTAAGATATACAAATATTATTATTTGTTATGTATGGTGATGCCACGCCAACTTCTCAAATTCTGTCCATTTTTTGGCTGATGTTTTGTGTTGATTACGAAAACGTTAAGACCCAATTCGAAGCTCACAATTTAACCGTTCTCAAGATACACAAAAAACAATATTTAGTTTGTGTGGAAGAGACCACACCTACTTGTTCAATTTCGCCCACTTTTTGTCTCATGATTTCTATTGACTATGAAGCCATTTAGCCGAAATTCGGGAACTTACACTTTAGCCGTTTTCAAGATATACAGTATGAAAAATCCATACTCGTACACCCGATAAAAATCAGAAAATTTACAAAATATTCAACGCATAAGCAAATTTTTGAAAATTTCTTGTCTATTTACTATTCTTATGACAAAATAGTAGGTATCATATAAATCGACCGCTAGATGGCGAAGTATTCACATAATGGATGACAAGAACCGTATTCGTACAGATGGCAAAGCCATATTTTTCTTGTTGTTAACGCGAGTTTTAAACTCTATTTTGTTTGTGTGGTTCCCCGTTTTTATTCTTGTAGTCTGTATTTTCATAAAATATCATAGTCAAATTAAAACTACTATGTATTTATTATACGATGTATGGTATTTATTCATTTTACAAAATTTTGTCATCAAATATTGTATTTTTATCACGGTTTTTGGGAAAATGAGCCAGTTTGTCGGATACTTATGGCGTTTTCTTTTTTGACAAAAAATTTTACACTTCCTTTGTTCTTTGCCATAAAACGTCGTCAAAAATTAAGAAATAACGATTTTTTAAGACAATATTTTGAGAGGTGAACACAGCACCCTTTTATTATAATAAATTTTAAAAAAATTAACATACAAAAAGTGCAACATTTTTTCCAGAAAAGAAAACGCCATTAGTTATTATTTTTGTTTTTAATTTGATTTCTTTCAATATTTAGGCCAATTATTGATATTGTTACGAAAATCAAGTGTTTTTTGTTACATCGCTAAGGTACAAAAACAACTACGTGGCTGCGTACAGATAATTAAATCGCCAACAATAACACAAATACAAATATTTACAAATTATAATAGCAACAACAAAAATAGGCAGAAGAGAAAACAAGTAACAGACAGTAACAAACAACAAGAACTGAAAGAAGTAGGTGTTAACATTAGCATGCATGGCCTCATAAGAACTAAAAAGAAAATAAAAGAGATGGAATCTACCTGTAATATCGTGAGATTCGAGAGCTTTCGAAAACTTGTATACTCAGCCATAAAAAAAGCATTTCAATGCGGACAGCAATCAGTTTATGTGTGGTAAACTCAGCGAAAAGTTTAATTGGTGTAAACTCAGCGAGTAGAATTTGTTGGTTTGAACTCAAGTTGAAAAGACCAGTTTAGTTGGCGCTAACTCAGTAAATAGAGTTAAATGTGGATAACTCTGGTTGAAAAGGTTGTGATAGAAACTAAGTTGTAACAACAATCGGATTCGAAGATTTTTAGGTAGAACGATCTGTCGAGTAATTGTTGTTGTTTAAGGTTATAAGCGGAGAGAGTAATAAAGAATAGAAATTGTTATTGTTTCTAAAAAAGGTTACAAACAGTGGAACACAAAACTGTCTTAATAAAGAATTATCAATAAAAAACCAAACCAAACTGCAATCTACGAATTCATAAACGCTTTTAAAAAGGTAAAAACGTAACAATACATATGTTTGTATGTTAAAGATTGGATCTATTGCTAAAAACATCATATACAGTGGCCGAAAGTTATAATGGAATAGCTTGTATTTTAATTTTTCCCTTACTATCAAATAATTTAAAAAAGCTTTAGGAATAGTGATGATTAGCTGTTCCTAAAAGATTATATTATATACATCTTTAAACAATACAAAACTATATATAAATTTACAACAACTACAAAAATAATAGAATATTAGTGTTAAAGTAGTAAAGGAACAAAACATGAAAAATTCACTACATTAACCACAGTTTTTGTTAATCGACATAAATCTACATTTCACAAAATGATTTTATTTTTTGCACAAGGGCAATATCACCGCGCCGTTAGCCGACATCAATTGAGCAAAACGAAATCATAATTCGAAAATGAAAAGAGGTTAAGTCTTCACCCTCTGACATTAGTGCAACTGTTAATCGAGTACCAGGCAACTATTTCCAACACCATCAAGCGCTATAAAAATACCACAAACTTTTAAAATAATCTCAAACCAAACAATAGTAAAATTTTCTGAGGCAGGTAAACACTGATTCTTACTAACTTCCATGAAAAATTCTCGTATTAGCGCAAAATTGCCATCAGAAGCAGAGAAGCATCAAAAAAGCCTGTCTTTAAACAGTCAGAAATATGCCTATAAAACACTGGTATAACCGACGTTGCATAGCTATTTGTTAGTAAGGTTTCATTGTTAAAAATCAGCGGAAAAATTAATTGTGGCATACTTCGCACAAGATTTAAGCGGGCTTGTTTAGTGATCGACTGTCAAATAGGAATTGCCGCAGATTTCAGATCAGTTATGTTACCGTATTGCTTGTTACCACCAAAGATTTGCCAAACCATGTTATCTCATTATCTTATCCAGTAGATTCTTATCCAGTAAAAAAGCTTTCAATTGCATTTAAAGTATGCTTTACGACTCCAACAATATGCACCGTTTACAAACTTTTATAAACATAGGCATTAGTCTGCGAAAAATTTTATTTTTTATTAAATTTCTTTCCAGAAATGGTTTTAGTTTTGTCTGGACGAGTATTATGTACGTTGTAGATTTCATTTTCGTACTCGAAAAAGTCAACTCTAGTGTTCCGTGGAATAGAATGCTTCCAAACCATCAAAGATCTTCTGCCAACAATTCGACATTTTTTTTAATGAAAAGAGACATATCTTATATGGATTAGATGGGTTTTCAGTTTGTAAACTAAATGTTTTTGTATGTTTTTGTAGAAGAGTTAGTTTTATGTTCATTTAAGAATTCCAACAACAAATTCTAAACATGTTTATTTTTTTACATATCCCGTTACTGTACCTCTTATGGATTTCGAGACGACATAACTTTTAAAATAGACCCACACATTACAGCGCTAACAAAAAAATATTTACCTGATTTATTTGCGGTAATATAAATGTTTTCAAAAAAAAGAAATTATTGGAATTTCTTGGAATTTGTGTCTTTTATGAAAAAAGTTTAGTTATGGCTCACCGCTATAACTAAAAAACTGCTGAAAAGGCTAGTGCGGCTATATTTGAGTGTATTAGGAAACAAAATTAAAAAATAAGCTTTTCCTTTATAACTTTAAGCCACTGTATTTAATATTCCTCACAAATGTATTTGTAACAGTAAATGGTCACAAAAAATTAAAAAAAAACTTACCTGTTGCTGATGAGCCAAAGTTTGTTTCATTAAAACCATTTTTATACTTTGCTCCATTGCATATTTTTTTGCCTTGCTAACAGTATCATGTTGCTCTGAAGACAGCTTTGGTAAAGCACCACCAAGCAAACCAAGTAGTGCTGACCTGGTTCCAGGTCCGAATTTTACATCACCTGTCTGTTTTAGGTCATAAATAGGTTGAGAAATGTAGGGTATTTTTGCATCCATTGCTTTTCCTAAAAATATATTGTAGGTTATACTTATATAATTGTTTGTTTATTAAACATATAGTGACACACAGTCAAAGTGGGCCAGGCTAAATTTTTTTACTAAAATTAAAGGAATCTAATAAAAAATAAATCTTATTGGCAAAATTTAAATATTTTAATTAATTGACTTCAAAGCTTAAAAAACATAATTATTTTGGATGAATTACCTACTTAATATACAAAAAGAGTATGGAAATGCACCTCACCATAAAAGTAAGCCACTAGCAGTAAATATAATATATTTTGTACTTAATATCAATTTTTTATTCGCCCATCTTTTGCTGAAATAAAAGTTTACAGAAGCCTACGCATCGGTTCCAATAAATTTTAGGTGTACGAGAAGTATCTGCGCCTCACTTTGCCTGTAGAGCATCGAGAAAAATTTTTGTGACTCAATGTCATGTTTTCTGATACTTTGGTCAAATTGAGCCCATCAATTTTCAATAATATTTAGTTTAAGAGATTGACTAGAACTTGAAAGAGGAATGAAGTTGTTTGAGAACGTTGTATGATAACCCCTCCTTTACAATGCTTGTTGCATTGTTTGGGTTATTGCTAGGGTTTTTTTCCCGAGAAATCCTGTCCCGGATTTGCCGCTATCTCAGGATTTTTTTCCGGGATCCCGGGAAGTAAAAAGAATTCTGACAGAATTTTTTTACACAGCTGTTGTTTATATTCTTACAACAATTTGTTTACTTAAAAAAAATTTACAAAAGAGTTTTTATTAAAAAATCTAAATATTTACATACTTTTTGATAATATTTGTTGGAAGGTAAGTTAAAAAAAAAAACAATTTTGGTTTCTCGTTGTTTTAATGTTAGTAAAAGATTAAAATGTTTTAGATGGAAACGTCAATTGTGTGGAAATTTTGTATGGTGAAACCTAATGATACTGCCGTATGTTCCTTATGTGCAAAGATAATCTCATGTAAAGGACACAGTACAAGCGGGCTAATGAGTCATATGAAATCATTACACAAAATATCCTGTGGAAAAGGGATAGCTGAACGTGAAAATCTGAAAAAACCCCTGCCAAAAGTAAAGAAACAGCCTAACAGCCTTGCCTTCATTTTTAGTTAAAGATTTATCTACTACTATAGCTAAATTAGCAGCTGTTGATGGATGGATCGATTACAAGAAGTGAGTGCATACTAGGGAGATCGGACGGATATTATTCGACCGGTTTTTTGGTTCTGTCGAATCCGGTTTTTTCAAAATATTCATTTTTCGAATACCAAATAAACCGGTTAATTTCACACGAATAACCGGTTAATTTAAATAAGTATAATTTTTATACGTTTGTACATTGTTTTATTGAAAATATGCTCATCGTTTAACTATTTGTATAAATCTAATTATTTTTGTATTTATAACAATTTTAATTTCATTCTCTACCAAGTAATACAACAGAAACGATATTAGCTCCTTGAAGAGCTGTTCGAAACTTACGCAATCTTCAATACTATGTGTAATATATATATAATTCCCATTATTCCATGAAGGAACACGAGGACTTCTCTCAGTCAATGAGCTGCACCCGATTATATTTTTAGACTCACTGAAAGGGGCTTACAGTTTAACGCCGGCTCCGGACGGCAAATGCATTTAGATGTTTTCAATAGTAGCAATACTCATAACCACTTACTAGGTAATCTTATGAGGTGATACCGCTGATGAAAAACTTTTTTCAGATGGGCTGGCATGGTATTGAACCGATGACCTTCTGGTTGGTAGGCGGGTGTCTTACCTAGATTTGTTAGAATTATTGTTAGTATTGATTGCCACTTTAATTTTAAGCTCTCCATCAGCTTCTGCTTATTTTAAAACGACGTGGTCCAGATCTGCGCTTCGATGATTAGGAACAATTTTATTTGTATAAAAGAACCGGTTAACCGTTTATTTGAATTATTACTAACCGAAAACCGGTTTTTTAAGTGCTACTTTTCGAATTATTCGAGAACCGGTTTTTAAAAAAGTCGAATAATCGATCTCCCTAGTACATGCGTAAATGTGTGGCATGTAATAGATTTGACCTACCAAAACCTGAATACGGCGTGCAAAATTTGATAATAAAAAATATATGGAAGTAAAGAGTGACATTGTAAGGAATATAAAAATAAAATTGCGACAGAATGCGACAGATTTTCAATGAATAGGAGATACCTGAATATATGTTTGTTCAGCGATGAACACACTTTTTTAATTTGGGTATGATATACATACGAGGGCGGATTGACATTGAAGCTACCTAGCGCTAGATGCCAGCACAAACACAAAAACTTTTTCTTTCTTAGAAATTACGGTCTTTCAAACGTCAGCTGTTAAAATTTTAGCCAAATTCAACGATTAGTATATTTGTTGTAGTCGTTTGAAGTAAGCAACTTTTGTGTTTCTTGGAAAATGGAAAAAAGTGAATTTCGTGTAGTGATTAAACACTATTATTTGAAAGGCAAAACGCCGAAAGAGACAAAAGAAAAGCTTGGCAAACATTACGGCGAATCTTCTCCGTCAGATTATATGGTAAAATAATGAATTGTTGAATTTAAACGGGCCGAACAAGCACTGCAACAATACCATCAACAGGAAGGCCAAAAGAGGTGATTACTGAAGAAAATATCAAAGTCCGTGAGATTGCTGAAATGGTAAGCATATCATATGAACGTGTGTTCGTGGAAGCTGGTGGAAGTGCTCCAAAGAAGATAAAGACAGCGAAATTGGCTGGCAAGGTTATGGCCACTGTATTTTGGGATGCACACGGAATATTGTTCATTGATTATCTTGAAAAGGGATCCACAATCACAGGAGAGTATTATCGTGCATTATTGGATCAATTGGTTGATGCAATCAAAGAAAAACGACCACATTTAAACAAGAAAAAGGTGCTCTTTCTTCAAGACAACGCACCGGTTCACACAGCATTAGATACGATGCTAAAACTACGAGAAATCCACTTCGAATTGGTTGATAATCCACCTTATAGTCCAGATTTAGCCCCTAGTGACTTTTTCCTGTCTCCAAACTTGAAAAAAATGGCTCTCAGGAAAAAGATTCATTTCAAACGAATAAGTGATTACCAAAACTAATGCGTATTTTGAGGAGTTCCCACAATCGTATTATTCAGATGGTATAAAAAAGTTGGAAAATCGTCTTACTAAGTGTATTGAGCTAAAAGGAGACTATGTTGAGAAATAAATGGTTTTTGAAAAAAAAGTTTTTTCCTACTTATGTAGCTATAATATCAATCCGCCCTTGTACATATATATACGATGACCATCCGTTCTGTATTATATTTTTTATTATTGCGAGCCTTGTTCTATATAAATTATTCATGAGGCAAAAACAGTAAAATATTCTGTATTTTATTTACTGTTCCGTATTTGTTCTGTATTTGCGTGCCAAAGTGCTTTTAAAAAATTATAATGGGTTCTGTCCAATATTGCCACAACTTTGAATTTTTTCCCACCAAATTTCAATAAAAAAATAACCAAAAATAACCAAAATTGTAAGTCCCAGTTTTAATACAAAATATAATAAGATGTAATTTTGTATACGGAATTTATGGCATTATTGGTTGAATATAGACCGACACAAAAAGCTTGGTACAAGCCCTATTTGTTCTGAACTTTTTAACTATGTGTTAGCAAACTCCGCATGATACAAATTATCATTCTTGCAAATGTTTGGTTATAATGAGGCTTTAAAATTTAGGCTCAATAGCTATTACTAGTAGATATATTATTATTTTTCAAAATACACGTACCCAATGAAATATTTAACAAAATTTCATAATTAAAGGACTAGCTCTTATATACTTGATTGCTTCATCCTTTAGAGCAACAACTCACAAGTTTTTAAACAAAAATTTTTTTCAACAGGTATTATGAAAGGTATGTATGTAATTATGAACTGATTATAAACGTATACTACTTTTATTTAGACTTAAAATAAACGGCTGCTAACCAAATTTGTACTTAAACCGATTTTTAAAAATAACTCTAATACAAGAATTTTTAATATATGCCTCTAAACCTTTAATAGAAAAAAGTTTATTCAGTTTTGTAAGCGGCTTTCTATTCTCCTTATTAATAATGACTTCTTTCCTTTTTCTTCTTATAAAGGAATAATCTTATACGCAATCATTAAAATGATAAAAAGAAACTGAAAAAAATAAGCACTAACAAGTAAAAAAAATATTAAATTGTTATTCTTACAAATGTATATTCTATTACCAGGTGTACACTTCAAAAATCAGGATACGCAAAATGATTTGTATTTTTAATAACTTATATTGTATTTTGGAGGGTAAATATCTGTTATTTAATTTCACTTAGCCACTGAACGAAATAGTATAAACAACAACATTTTTTGTTTGGACTGCTCACCGAAGCTTCTCCTGAATATACTTCATCGATCTCAACGTGCGAGAGATGATTTATACGTATCGGAAGTGATGACTCTGATACGAAAAAAAAAAAACCGCCTAGATCAGCCAAAAACAGTCGGAGATGATGAATTGAAGGCATTATTCTATGAAGTTTCTTTTAAAAGCTTAAAAAGCCGCTCAAACAAAACATTTGGATCCAGCAAGATTCAGCAAAAAGCAAGGGTATTGAGTATCGCTCGAGTTAATGCTGTAAGATGTTGTAAGACAAAATATAAATATCATGTCTGAAATGTTGCTGGAAAGTCATAAAAAAAATTGTTGTAGTTTCAAACAGTACTGGCAATAAAAACTAGATCTATTGCGTTAAATCGAACTTCAAGCTTTGGCTAAAAACTTAAAGGCGTTATATTTCACTATGACGAAGCTCACCCAAATGTTGCAAGCCCAGTTAAAACTATTTATAAACCAGTCTTAGACTCCTTATCCAGACTTTGTCCGTCCGACTACCATTTGATTCATTCTTGGGATCAAATAAGGATAGTCACAAGAAAAGCCAAAAGTTTGCAAAAATCCTGTTTTTAAGTAATACACTCAATAAGAACCTGAGTAATAAAAGCTAAATTAAATCATTCGATTTTTTTTACTTCGAGAAAAAGTAACCAAAATGGAAAAAAAGTTCACATCTACACATCGAAGAAAAAATAGCAAATTTTGGTAAGAAATAACCAAAACGGCAACACTGGTTCTGTCTAAACAATACTGTTTTAATCAAAAATACAAAAGTTTCAAAATATCAATCATGAAAATGGTGTAATTCTATACACAGAAACGACATGATTTCGTTGAAGTTTTTACATACTTAACGGCATAAATAAATATAAAATTTATATGAGTGATCGGCTTAGCTTTCTGTAAATAAGGTGTCAAGAGAAAAAACAACATTTATTGCGTTTTGTAAAAATTTAGAATAGTTTTTTGTTATAATTATTAAAAAGTTTTAAATAATCATGCCTCGCAAACAAAGCGAAACTTATTATTTTAATTTTCGAAACCATGAAGAAAATTTTCTTTACCATCGCCGCAATTCGAACCTGAGCTGGCTGTAGGTTATATATTCAAGCGCTTAAACCACTACACTTTATAATACTAGTAATTTATTAAATAATGCTTCAAAATGATTTTTGGGTTTGTAGGTAATTTTCTGATGAGAAAAACTTTAACCTGGATCGACCAGATGGTTTCATTTCCTATTGACGAGATTTAAGGAAGGTGCCCTTGTTTTTCCAAACGGAATTTTGGCGGTGGCAGTTTGATGGTTTAGGCTGGCTTTAGTTCACATGGTACCCTGGAACTCTACTTTCCTTCCACTCGAATGGATAGTTTAGAGTACCAGAACATTCTGTCTGAACGTTAGCTGCCTTATTTGGCCCAAAATGCTGACAAAACTTGCACCTTTCAGCAAGATAACGTAGCAATTCATGTCAGCAAATCGACCAGACAATGGTTTGAGGAGCACAATATTAAAGTACTTGATTGGCCAGCACGTTCCTCCGACTTAACCCTATGGAAAATTTGTGGGGACTGCTTGTGCGTAATTTTTGTGCAGACAACAAACAGTACCGGACAAAAGATGAATTAAAAGTGGCAATCTGCAACAGCTGGCGGGAAATCCGCTCCAACGTTCTGGAAAATTTAGTAAGTGAGATGCCATCCCGTATTTTTAAAACAATAGAAGAAAATGGGAACTGCATAAATTAAAAATAATTGACTAATGCTTAGTTTAAATAAAAGTTTTGATAAATGAATCACTGACCTTATCATTGAATTTTGCACTTATTTACATAAATTTAAATAAAAATAATATAAGAGCAAAACCGGCTTTTTATTCACTTTATATATTTTATTCACTTTATATAAAGTATATTCAGGAGAAGCTTCGGTGAGCAGTCCAAACAAAAAACGTTGTTGTTTATACTATTTCGTTCAGTGGCTAAGTGAAATTAAATAACAGATATTTACCCTCCAAAATACAATATAAGTTATTAAAAATACAAATCATTTTGCGTATCCTGATTTTTGAAGTGTACACCTGGTAATAGAATATACATTTGTAAGAATAACAATTTAATAATTTTTTTACTTGTTAGTGCTTATTTTTTTCAGTTTCTTTTTATCATTTTAATGATTGCGTATAAGATTATTCCTTTATAAGAAGAAAAAG
This sequence comes from Wohlfahrtia magnifica, assembly GCA_023159175.1. Classification (NCBI taxonomy): domain Eukaryota; kingdom Metazoa; phylum Arthropoda; class Insecta; order Diptera; family Sarcophagidae; genus Wohlfahrtia; species Wohlfahrtia magnifica. The sequence continues at coordinate 279,435 of JAKWBJ010000168.1, read as the reverse complement.
GAAAGAAGTCATTATTAATAAGGAGAATAGAAAGCCGCTTACAAAACTGAATAAACTTTTTTCTATTAAAGGTTTAGAGGCATATATTAAAAATTTTTGTATTAAAGTTATTTTTAAAAATCGGTTTAAGTACAAATTTGGTTAGCAGCCGTTTATTTTAAATCTAAATAAAAGTAGTATACGTTTATAATCAGTTCATAATTACATACATACCTTTCATAATACCTGTTGAAAAAAATTTTTGTTTAAAAACTTGTGAGTTGTTGCTCTAAAGGATGAAGCAATCAAGTATATAAGAGCTAGTCCTTTAATTATGAAATTTTGTTAAATATTTCATTGGGTACGTGTATTTTGAAAAATAATAATATATCTACTAGTAATAGCTATTGAGCCTAAATTTTAAAGCCTCATTATAACCAAACATTTGCAAGAATGATAATTTGTATCATGCGGAGTTTGCTAACACATAGTTAAAAAGTTCAGAACAAATAGGGCTTGTACCAAGCTTTTTGTGTCGGTCTATATTCAACCAATAATGCCATAAATTCCGTATACAAAATTATATCTTATTATATTTTGTATTAAAACTGGGACTTACAATTTTGGTTATTTTTGGTTACTTTTATACAGAACAAATACGGAACAGTAAATAAAATACAGAATATTTTACTGTTTTTGCCTCATGAATAATTTATATAGAACAAGGCTCGCAATAATAAAAAATATAACACAGAACGGATGGTCATCGTATATATATGTACGAGGGCGGATTGAGATTGAAGCTATCTAAGTATTTTTAAAACAATAGAAGAAAATGGGAACTGCATAAATTAAAAATAATTGACTAATGCTTAGTTTAAATAAAAGTTTTGATAAATGAATCACTGACCTTATCATTGAATTTTGCACTTATTTACATAAATTTAAATAAAAATAATATAAGAGCAAAACCGGCTTTTTATTCACTTTAATTATATATATATTTATATATATACGAGTTACAATATATATATATATATATATATATATATATATATATATATATATATATATATATATATATAAAAATATATTATATATATATATATATATATATATAAATATATTATATATATATATATATATATATATATATATATATATTTATATATATATATATATTTATATATATATTTATATATATACGAGTTACAAGATATATATATATATATATATATATATATATATATATATATATCTTGTAACTCGTATATATATAAATATATATATAAATATATATATAAATATATATATATATATATATATATATATATATATATATATATAATATATTTATGTATATATATACATGTTCCAGAACAGAAGAAGGAAGTGTCTCTTCAACTAGATCTTGTAACTCGTACCAATAACAGAAAAGGTTCTGCTCATAAAAAATTCTATAAAAAAGAGCCTTATTGATATAGAAATGGCTGAACTATGGATTTAGGAAAATATAATTGTATCAAACAACATGCTCAAACTTTTAAAACCTATAAAACTGGCAATAGAAAATTTAAGTAACCGTGATACAAACATATTAACAGCTGATGCCAAAGTTAACACTTTGTGTAAAGAAATTCAGACGATTCCTTATATTCTTGGCGAAAAAGTGTTTCACGCTCTGCCTTCTTTTTAACGGATATAGTAATAATGAGGAATATTAAATTGTTGATGACGTTAAAGTATTTCCTGCTGTAGAGGAAAATACATTTGAAGAAATCTTAAATACATTAAATACTATTGATTGACGTAAATTCTGGTACTTAATCTGGCTCCAAAAATATTTTAAAGGTCTCTATAATGAAAGAACTATAAATTTTTGAAGGATGTGGCCAAAAATTTCCAGATATTCAAAATTTGTTTAATGCACTTTTAACTATATGTCCAACTTCCGTTAATAAAATAAGATATAGATTTTCAGATGAGTCTATAAATGCATTAAGTGTGATGATAATAATTTTTATGCAAAAAAAGAAATTAAATGTTTTAAATAATTGAATTGTTATGTTTTTGTTTTTCCTTATTTTTTAGAATAGTACTTTTTATGAAATAAACCTTTAGGAATTAAAGATGGAAATAACAAATTTAATGTTACTATTTTTATTTCAAATTACTTCTATTTTTGTATAGTATTTAAGTGTTTACTATGTTTTTAAGTAAATATCTTTACGTTTCTAATAAAAAAGGTCATTACCTTAAAAAACACAATTTTTTAAATTATTTTCATGGGCCGGGATTGCAGGATCCCGGGAAATTCAGAAAATTTTCCCGCTTTTCCAGGAAACACAAAACAAACCCTAGTTATTGCGTTGTTGAAAGCGCCAGCTTCCAAAAAGACATATTTTTTACCGATTGCATCAAATTATCTTCGAACAGGTTCAAATATATGAAACGGACCAAATACGTATCAATAAAAACTTAAAAAGTTCAAATTAAAATAGGTAGGGTTGGTATGAAAGGCAGTACCGCAGTACCTCACCCAGAGACCAAAGTGGCCCATTGTGGAGAGACCTTTCCCCGAAAAAGGAATAAAGAGAAAGAGTAAAAGGAAAATAGAGAGAAAGGAGAGAGAAAGAAGAAAGAAATAAAAGAAGAAAGAAATAAAAGAAGAAAAAGGATCAGTAATAGAGCACAGAATGCCGTTCAGAGTTAAATTGTAGATCCCTTTTAATGACTCTAAAATTAGAATCATGTGCAGCTCATTGACTAAAAAAAGTCCCGTGTCTCTTCATGTAATGTTATGGGAATCATTATAATTAAAATAAGAGACATTTCAACATTTCATGTTTCTGTAAAACTATCTAAGGCTTTACAAAATGTAAAAAATAGCAAAACAATTCTTGCAATAGCTATACTTGTGCTACGGAATGTGCTCTATATTTTAGGCAGTGCACTGCATTAATTTGATGTTTTTATATAATAATAACTTTTGTTGTATTTTATTACACGGATGCCCAAAAAGGATCAGCCATCACCTAAGCAGCCAGCTGAGACCTGACGGAAAGCCCTTCAGGTCGTATTTTATAGCTGACGCAATATCACCCAGGCCATCGAAAGTTGCCAATACACGTATCTTCGAGTTAATTGTTTCATTTTGAGTCCAGAGCCTTGCCCGGGTCTCCTTCAAAAATCCTCAAGAAGCTCCTAGCAGCCCTTCTCTTCACTGCGACCTCAAGGGAGGTCAAGCCCAGGATAATGTCCTGAGAAGGATGTTCTAAAGGCACCAGATATGCCCATAGCGACACTCAGACAGTCTTAGCACAATTCCATTTAACCTAGGTAGTTCAAACTTTTCCAATTTATATTTCCTTGAAAAGAGAACTAGCTCAGTCTTCGAGCAATTGATGCTAAGACCTCTGGCAGACGCCCAGGAAGATAGCTTGCCAAGCGCCGACAGCATGATCGCACCAACAGTCGGGAGAAACCTAGGCACAATTCCACCAAGAAGGCAAAAATTTAAATGAATGAATTAAAATTAATAACACTGGTCTACAAAAAACAAACAATTTTCTGGCCTTTAAATAAAACTATATGAAATATAAAGATTTTGATGCGCTGAATTCAAATCCATTTTCAGTTTTTTCCATAGGGCTCAATTTTTCTTTTTATGGGCGTTGCAAATTTTTTGCCCTAAATATGGTTGTTATGTCAATATATTTCATCATAACTTGAGAGCGAATTGACCGATTTTAATGCAAATATAGTTTCATTTAAAGGCATTTTTTGCTGTAAACCAGTGTAATTTGTATTGACTACCAACTCACATAAAACAAGTTGTGAAACTGCCATTTTAACCGTTCTCTAGATATATTAAAAACAAATTTCACTTCATATTTTTACAATTGCGCCCAAATTTCGACTGATGATGTAGATTGACTACGAAGTTATTTAGACCCAATTCAGAACCTTCCACTATTACCGTTCCAAAAATATACAAAAATTTGTATTTACTTTTTACTCCCACTCCCAAAATAGTAATGGAAAAAGTAAAATAGATTTATAATGAAACCACATCAGCAGTCACTAAGCGGAATTGGACAAGTGTGCGTGGTACCTCCCATGCAAAGCAAATATTGATTTTAGTATATCTTGAGAACGGTTACAGCTATAGTTTTAGAATTTGGTCTGACTAAATTTATAATACAAATCATCAGTCAAAAACTGGGAGGAATTGGGCAAGTGGGCGCGATATCTCCCATACAAACTAAATATAGATTTCTTTGTATCTTGAAAATGGTTAATGCTAAAGTTTCATTTGGTAGAAATAGTCAATACAAATCATCAGAAAAGAGGTAAATACTGATTTTGGACATTTCAAAAATGGTAATAGTTGATATATCTAAATTAAGTCCAAACGAAGACATAAAGAATACACAAGATCAGCCAGTAACTGCGCAATTTGGATAAGTGGATGTGGCGCTTTCCATTCAAGCTAAATATTGAATTTTGTCTGTTTGAAGAATGTGTACAGATAAACGACAGATTCAAAAGTGTCTTTCTGAAAGGAACAATAGAATATCCCAATTGTTTAAATTTGGACCAGAAAGAGATGAAAAGAAGTAAAAAAAATGTAACTAAAATGTAACTACGAGGGCGGATTGATATTGAAGCTACCTACGTAGTAGCTACCTAAGTATGTGTATTTTTTCAAAAACCATTCATTTCTCAACATAGTCTCCTTTTAGCTCAATACACTTAGTATTTTCCAACTTTTTTATACCATCTGAATAATACGATCTTGGGAACTCCTCAAAATACGCATTAGTTTCGGTAATCACTTATTCGTTTGAGATGAATCTTTTCCTGCGAGCCATTTTTTCAAGTTTGGAAACAGGAAAAAGTCACTATGGGCTAAATCTAGACTATAAGGTGGATGATCAACCAATTCGAAGTGGATTTCTCGTGGTTTTAGCTTCGTATCTAATGCTGTGTGAACCGGTACGTTGTCTTGAAGAGAGAGCACTTTTTTCTTGTTTAAATGTGGTCGTTTTTCCTAGAAAGCATCAATCAATTGATCCAATAATGCACGATAATACTCTCCTGTGATTGTGGATCCCTTTTCAAGATAATCGATGAGCAATATTCCGTATGCATCCCAAAATACAGCGGCCATAAGCTTGCCAGCCGATTTCGCTGTTTTCGCATTCTTCGGAGCACTTCCACCAGCTTCCACCTATTGCTTCGATTGATTTTTGGTTTCAGGTGTGTAGTGGTGGATCCACGTTTCATCAACAGTCTACGCCAAAAATCAGCAGGATTATGCTTTATCATATGCAAACACCGCTGTGAAGTGATCTGTCGAACTCGTTTTTTCAACACTGAGCAAACGCGGCACCCATCTTGCCGATAGCTTTTTCATATGCAAATGTTCATGCAAAATGTTGAACACACGTTCATATGATATGTTTACCATTTCAGCAATCTCACGGATTTCATTCATAACGATATCGAGGATTTCCTTGATATTTATTTCAGTAACCACCTCTTTTGGCCTTCCTGTTGATGGTATTGTTGCAGTGCTTGTTCGGCCCCGTTTAAATTCAGCAATCCAATATTTTACCATATAATCTGACGGAGCAGATTCCCGTAATGTTTATCAAGCTTTTCTTTTGTCTCTTTCGCCGTTTTGCCTTTCAAATAATAGTGTTTCACTTTTTTCCATTTTTCAAGAAACACAAGTTGCTTACTTCAAACGACTACAACAAATAAACTAATCGATGAATTTGGCTACAATTTTAACAGCTGACGTTTGACAGATCGTAATTTCTGAGAAAGAAAAAGTTTTTGTGTTTGTGCTGGCATGTAGCGCTAGGTAGCTTCAATGTCAATCCGCCCTCGTAACTCCAGGTTTTAGCTAGTAATAAATATAAAACGAAACGAAATTAAAAATATTATCTAGGGTGTTTTTTTTAGCTGTGGTTTGAAAGCCGAAAATGTAACACTGCGTTGACATTTCCATTGAGTAAGGTTTGCCAAGTCATTATGAAGTGTTTAACGCTAGAACAACGCTTCCAAATTGTAGAAATTTACTTTGAAATAAATAAAATAAGTCTGTTAGCGAAGTTCATAGAACACTTCGTCCAGCTAAATTCGGGTACAACAACTATGTCAATAAGCAAAATTGCCGTATTTGAAGTGAAGATAATGCTCAAGCCGTTAATCACTATTACATCTATTAAAATTTACTGTTTGTTGCGTTTTGCCCACTGGCGGCATCATCGGCACTTATTTCTTTCAAAATGAGCAAGGAGCTGACCGTACGATGAATGGCGACGGTTTCGAGCCATTCTGACTGAATTTTTGTTTCCATAAAATATTTAGCTAAACATCAACGGATTTAGTTCCAACTAAACGGAACAACTTGCCTTACAGCGCTCTTAACAATCGATACATTTTAAAATCAATTTGGTAACAACGTTCGTCCCAAAAGGGGTCGTGTTCATTCGTACTTTCGTTTGTGCGATTTAATGCTCTAGATTACTTTCTATGGGGATATGTTAAGTCATTGGTTTATGTCGACAAACCAACAAATCTGAAAACATTAGAAGACAATATTCAAGCCACCATTGACGCTATAAGGCCAGATTTATTGGAAAAGTAGTCAAAAATTTAAGTGATGGAGTGTACCATGTACGGAAATCATATTTAAAAAATTAGTGCCATGATATTATCAACAAGATTTTAATAACAAAATTAATTCCAGCAAAATTTCTGTCTTGTGTTATCATTTTATCAAGCTCTTAAAAACACCCTATACATGACATGCGTTATGAAAGTTAGGCATTTCAGGCTGCTGTCAAGAATAGTGTACTTTCATAAATTAAGCTAACGCGAAAAAGTTAGACAACTTTATTTTCAGAAGCGTTGACAGTTGATTACCTGCGTTCTTTGTGAAGTTGAGCCATAACCGCCAAAAAGGCGTAATGACAAAAAACAAATTTTACAGAAGAGGTTTTTTTTTAAATATTTTTTTTCTAGCGTATGTCTTTTTTGTTTTTACTGTAACATCATAAAGGTACATTTTATAACTATGAAATTTTCTGCGATTACTATTGATTGATTACTTATTGAGTACTACCGATTTTGAACCTGAAGGAGCGAATGAGCGTGAAGGCTTTTAAAAAGAGCGTTCGGCTGGTAACCAGTCCTGCAGGTCTGACTCTGTATTGTTTTGGAGGGCAGTGAGCGTATGATGAACACGCTCCTGGATGTCGGCAGGCTATATGGGAAGTGGTTTAGCTTCAAGTTGCGGCCACAGGATGCAATTCCGCACTGTTACTGCTACCTCGGTTTTGATCATCTGCTGCGAGAGTGCCGGATGGGGCAGGATGTGTGTAGATTGTGTAGAATAATGGGACGTCGGGCTTCCCGTTGTGTTAACTCGGTGGGGAGTCGAAATTGTAAGTTAAAGGGTCTGCATGCAAACCATAGTATGCTGTCGGGATGCGCGTTTTTACTGACGATGTGGGAAAGGCCTCGATTATAGTTAGGAACAGTGATATGCACTGCACGAAATTAGCTAATAGCCAAGTTGGGGTTTGTGTCAGGGCTAAAGAGCGGTTTGAGGAGATGTTTCTGGCTAGCATCTATTGTAGGCCTGGCGTTTTGCTGGACCTTATCCAGGGTATATGGATACGGCACTACCGCGGCGAGTGGTATTCCTGTTATCTTCGGCCTAGATGCGAATGCCCTCCTCTCGTAAGTGATTCAGTAAGATCTCTAGACTTGAGTCTGAACATCCAAACCTCATACGAGGAGGAGTCCTAAGTAAATGGTTGCTCTCACGAGATTTGAGCGTTTTGAACGAGCCGAGTGAGCTATATACCTTCGATGCCCAATGGGCGTCAGTGACATTGACGTGACGGCTGCGAATGGGGCGGCAATGACTTTGGTGGAAAGTATGTGACAATTGGGGGATAAGTGACCATAATCTTATTGAGGTGTCATTGAGTGACCATAATTTCATTGAAGTTATGATCACTTGTCCACAACGAACTAGGGAGACTGGGCGTTATACAAAGACGTTGTTTGGGACTATTATCGCAAAACGCAAGACGTATATTGGGACTATTATCGGGACTGTGTAATGGAGCTATTGTCATCGGTGCCAATTGAAGACTTTAGGCTATTGACGATCAAAGGCTAGACAAGATTGTGCACACGGCATCTACGGTGACGATACTTTGTTGGGCCGAGCGAGTTACGCGAAGCCCAAGAGGATCAAATGGTGGACCCCTGAGTTAGAGACGATGGCAGCCTTAAGATGTACAAGGACATGATTGCGACTGTTAAGGAGGACGAGTGGAGGATATTTGTACAGGACAATAGGGACGACACCTGGGGAGGTTTACCCTATCTGCAGGCGTAGGAAGAGTCAGGTGGACATAGAATGCCTCCATGAATGCCACCGTTTTGTCTTCATGAAGGGACTGCACGGACGCGTTGTTGGTGGTGTTCTTTCCCAGGGCGGAATCAGTCAGTTATCCTCCTCCGATGGAGATTGCTGATCCTCTAAACTTGGAAAGGTCGGAAATAGATGACTGTATTTTTCGAGTGAGAAGTAGGAAGTCTCTAGGGTTGGATGGGTTGACCGAAGAGATGTATAAAAACATCTGGATGTATAAAAAATATCCTGAATACCTTGAGGCGGTGTACGGTAGGTGCATTAGTAAGGGATATTTCCCTAATACATGCAAATGTGCTCGTGTTGTGGTGCTTCTTAAGTCGCCTGATAAAGTGAGGTGTAGTCATCGCTTTTATCGGAGCACCAGTCTCTTGCCAGTCCTGGAAAGAATCATGATGTGCAAACCTCGCTACAGCGAGGGCACCTCATGTTCCCAATTTGGTTTTAGGGAAGGTAAATGCGTTGAAGACGCTTGGATGTATGTTAAGAGTTCTGTCGAACAATCATCTTGGAAGTATGTGCTTAGTCTTTTCATTAATTTAAGGGTGCCTTCGATTATCTTTATGGGGCAATGTCTTACGAAGGTTATCGTAGATTGGCTGTCGTGAGATGGGCATCTGGCGTAGCTATTTCGAGGGTAGAAAAGCGTGTATTGTTGGATCCTTTGAAACGGTTTGGATGGAGGTTGTTCGGGGTCTATCTGTGGTTCATTTATTTACAACCTCATGATGGATACTCGGTATGACACATAAACTGTGTGCGTATGTGGATGACTTGTTCATCCTGATAGATCAGTCTCGCGCTGAACTGGAGAGAAAGGGGTTCAAGCCATTCATATCGCTTGCGAGTGGGGTATGGAGATTGGTGTTGAAGTCGCAGTGGGCAAGGGCACATTGTCAATCGGGCAACCTCCACTCATTAGAATTTGTTGCAATGTTACTTAGGTCAAGTACCTCGGTATAGTTATAGGAGAGCGTATAAGCTTCCAGGCCAATCTCACCCATAGACTGGCGGCCATTGTTGGAAAGGTTAGGCGCATATTGAGAAGTGATTGGGAACTCAGCAGGCGTGTCGTCCAGATCATATATAATGGACTCTTCGTTACTTGCATTATTAGCATTCTTGCAAGTTCCTCATTAAAACAATCAACTGTTTGTGACAGACATATTGTCCACTGGACTATTTAAGCAAGGTTGCCATTCATCTGCATATAAATTGATCTTGCAATTCAAAAGATTTTCGAGTAAATCAATGACATACAGAGAGAAAAAAATTGGCCCAACAATTGAACCTTAAGACACACCTGTGTTCAGAGATAGAGAACCCGACAATTTGCCGTTCAAAAATACAGACTGTGCGCAATGAGAAAGATACGAATGTATAAGTTTAGCAGACGTATTTAAAAATCTGAAGAAAAATCCAAGCTTACGAGTAAGCATAATGTGATTGACCGTATCGAAAGCTTTCGAATTATACAAGAGAACGTTAAAATTTACATCGCCGTTCTGACAATTTCACTAACGTGAACAAGAGCAGTAATACGACTATGATACGATCGAAAACCGGATTGCATTCTAGAAAATAAATTGTTAAAATTGATGTGATTAATCATTTTATTTGCTCATAAAGTATTTTATCTAAAACTTTCGAAAGAAAGCACAAGATTGCAAGCGGGCGATAATCTCCATTTGGTTTGGCAACGGAATTTTTTTCACATGCTTCCACTTTATCGGATACGTGCCGGTATTAGGGGTAAACTTAGTTTCATAAATTTATGGTGCGATAAACTGCACCAATTTCATAGATTTCACCATGGAAACTCTCGACATGACATGATATTGGGTAACACATTTAAACTTAAACTTGTTATGTTAAGCTAAATTAATATCAGAATTAGTTGAGTCACGAGGAAAACCATAGAAATTTGAGTCTGTCCGTACCGTGGGGTTAATCACAAAGAATTTTTAAAGTCATTAGGATTTATTTGGCAACTAGTATTCTTGTGCATGTTATAAACACGTATCTCACGAATAGTCTTTCAAATTTGTTTAGTCTCAATTGCAGATTCAGACAGTCTAGAATAGTATTCCATTTTTACACATTCGACCTTATTAATGGCACATTTGATGGAGTTCGTAAGCCAGGGTTCTGTTTTATTCTAAATTTAATTGGTACCGTCATATCAAATAAGTTCTGTATATTTTCATCCAAAAAAGAAGATTGGGTCCCGACAGAAGGCATATAATACGCATCATTACAAGAAATTCGCGAAAAACTTTCATATAAATCAGCGCTCGGCAAACTAGTTTTAATATTTTTTACAATTGTGGTCAGTGTTCCCGTTTTGGTTATTTCTAACCAAAATTGGTTACTTTTTTTTCTTCGATGTGTAGATGTGGACATTTTTGCCATTATGGTTACTTTTTCTCGAAGTAAAAAATAAAGATAATGATTTATTTTAACTTTTATTACTTAGATTCTAGTTGAGCGTATAATTTAAAAGAACGGGATTTTTGGCAAACTTTTGCTTTTGTTGTAACAATATTATGAGCTTTCTTTATATTATGAGCTTTCCCATAGCATTTCGTGTCAAAAGACTGCTAATTTGATATTAATATTTTTTACAATTGTGGTCTGACTGCTAATTTGATGCCAAAAAAATTCAAAAGGTAGCCGAACGTGCAAGGTCGGTACCATAAGGCGCCTAAGACTATTTCCTTAATAGCTTTAACTGATTTTGCAACATCTGGATTAGTTTTGTAATAGTGGAATACAACGGTATAAAGTTTATGGCAAAAGCTTGAATTTTGATTTGTCGCAATAGCTCTAGTTTTCGCAGCCAGTAATGATTGAAACTGCAACAAAAGTTATTATGATTTTCCAGTAACATTTCGGACATGATATTTCGTCTTTCAATATCTGTCAGCATTAACTCGATACCACTGCTTTTAGATGAAGCTTGCTGCTTGCAAATGTTTTAAGTGGCTTTTTTAATTTTCAAAATAAGTTTTTTGAGTAATACCTTAAATTCACCATCTCCGAATATATATTTGGCTGACTTGGGCGGTTTTTCTTTTTCGTGAAAGAGTCATAGGCATTAATCATCTCCCGCACGTTGATATCGATGATTATCTATACTATTTCATTCAATTGCTAAATGAAATAAAATAACAGATATTTACCCTCCCTAATGCCATATAAGTTATTAAAAAAAACAAATGATTTTGTGAATCTTGCATTTCGAAGTTCTACCTACACCTGGTATTAGAATAAAAATTTGTAGGAATAACAATTTAAACATTTTTTGGCTTGTTAGTCGCTCATTATTTTTGCAATTTCAATTTTTTTATCGTTTATTGTGTATAAGATTATTCCTTTATAAGAAGGCCAACTTGTGTCGTTATCAATAAAGAGAATAGAAAGCTGCTTACAAAACTGAATGTGCAAACTTTTTGCTATTAGGTCATAGAAATTCTTTTCGAATTAAAGTTATTTTTAAAAATCGGTTTAAGTACAAAATATGGTCAGCATCCGTTTATTATGAATCTAAATACGTATAGTTTATAATCGGTTTCATAATACAGGTTGGTTAAAATTTTTATTAAAAAACTTCTGGTAAGTTGTTACTCCTGAGGATGAAGCAATCAAGTCTATAAATCCTAGTCCTTTTATTATAAAATTTTGTTAAATATGTCACTTCAACGCTACTATTTGGTTCAGGCTATTGAGCCTAAATTATTCACAAATAAATTATAAAGCATCATTATATCCAAACATATGCGAAGTATTTTAACACATAGTTAAAAAGTTTAGAACAAATAGGACTTGTACCAAGCTTTTTTGTCAGTCTATATTCAGCAAATACTGTTATAAATTCCGTAAAAAAAATTATATTGTTTTTGTATTAAAACTGGGACATAAAATGTTATTTTTGGTTACTTTTTAATGAAATTTGGTTACAAAATATGCGAAGTTTTGGCAACCCTGCTTGTGGTAGTAATTGGGAGTCCCTCTCTTAGGCCACTTTGCTTGTACTTGTGAATACAGAAGAGAAGAGCAGTTCTTCGCCGAAATCTGATATAAATGGTCACCGTTTCTATTTTCAAAACCTCTGCAGTTGTAAATTTGTACCGAAAATTGAGGTTTAAATCATATGTTAAAAATGACAAATCATACAATAATGTTTTCAAAGCATCAGTTAAAAAATAAGGTCTGTGTGTACTTGTCGTCGGGCTGTGATGCGTAGGTGTAGTGGTGTTGTCAAGACCTAGAGATAGAATGTTGTTGGAGAGAGAAACCTCTGACAAAATATTACAATTAAAATCATCGAAGAAATTGCAAAACGATAATCCATTATACGCATCCAACCAGCATTTTCCTACCAAATTAAAAACTTCAATAAAAATAAATTAAACATTCCCAGTCCTTTGGTCACTTGGTCTGATTGTGGACGACTATATCCCACGGACTTTACAAGATAGACCATTTCTCACGACTAAGACAACGCCGCCTTCAAGACTCTCCCCATAATTTCTGAAAACCTGATATCGATTAGGGGTTACAAGACCGTCAGGGGTGAAGTTCGAAAGCCAGGTCTCCAAAACACATATAATATTTATTCTTGGATTTTTTATTATTATTATTTATTTATTATCAAAAAAGCCTTTAAATAAAACTATATTGGATATAATTATTTTTATGCGCTGAATTTAAATCCGTTTTCAATTTTTTCCCATCGGGCTCATATTTTTTTTTTTGAGCGTGGCAAAGCATTAAACTGCACAAACGAAAGGCTAATCACGATCACTTTTGGAAAGAATGTTGTCACCAAATTGATTTTACAATGTATCGATTGTTAAGAGCGTTGTATGGCAAGTTGCTCCGTCTTGTTGGAACCAACTCCGTTGATATTTAGCTAATTATTTTTTGGGAACAAAAATTCAGTCTGAATGGCTCGAAACCGACGCCATTCAGCGTACGGTCAGGTCCTTGCTCATTTCGAAAGAAATAAGTGCCGATGATGCCGCCAGTGGGTAAAACGCAACAAACAGTAAATTTTAATAGATGTAATATTGATCAACGGCTTGAGCATTGTCTTCACTCCAAATGCGGCAATTTTGCTTATTGAAATATCCATTATACCAGAATTTAGCTGGACGAAGTGTTCTATGAACTTCGCTAACAGACTTATTTTATTTTTTTCAAAGTAAATTTCTACAATTTGGAAGCGTTGTTCTAGCGTTAAACTCTTCATGATGACTTGACAAACCTTACTCAATGGAAATGTCAACAGTCTTACATTTTCGGCTGTCAAACCACAGCTATCGATATCGACAATTTTCATTCAGCTAAAAAAACACCCTAGATAATATTTTTAATTTCGTTTCGTTTTATATTTATTACTAGCTAAAACCTGGAGTTAGTTACTTTTTTTCACATTTTGTCCACTTCTGGTCCAAATTCAAACATTTGGGATATCCTATCGTTCCTTTCAGAAAGACACTGTTAAATATGTCGTTTGGCTGTATACATTCTTCAAAAATATAAAATTTAATATTTAGTTTGAATGGAAAGCACCACATCCACTTATCCAAATTGCCCAGTTACTGGCTGATGATGTGTATTCTTCACGACTTTGTTTGGACCTAATTTAAATATTTCAACTATTACCGTTCTCGAAATATCCAAAATCAATATTTACCTCTTTTCTGATGATTTGTATTGACTTTGAAACTATTTGTACCAAATACTGAAACTTTAGCTGTAACAGTTCTCAAGATATACTAAAATCAATATTTGCTTTGTATGGGAGGTACCACGCACACTTGTCCAATTCCGCTTTTTGGCTGCCGATGTGGATTCACTATGAATCTATTTTCACCAAATTTAGAGACTTTTTCCGTTACCATTTTGAAGATATGGAAAAATAAATATTTACTTTGTATGGGCGCGGCACCGCCCGGTTATAATTTTTGAAATTTATATGTTTCCTTTCAGACATACAGAGAAATACTATAAAAATTCAACAAAAAAAAAAATGGTTTAGCCGTTTAACTATCCATAAGGTACAAACAAACCAACAAACATACAAACACACATTCATTTTTATCAGGGTTGACAACCCACTGGGTAACCCAATTAAACCCACCAGGGTTTTATTGGGTATTATTTAAAAAGAAAACCTGGGTGGGTTTTTTATTTAAAGGTTTTCGTAGTTTATTTACAACAAAAATAATTAATTTACTTATTTGGAGTACAAATTAATTCGATCCGTTTCTTTTAGCTCAAAAAAGATAAGGAATTAACAAACTTATCAAATCACTGCTTACATCTTTTCTCCACTTCTGAGCCAATTGCCAAATTCCGTCTCAAAAAACTTCTCGTCTTTTAAGGCGCTCCAACTTTGAAGCTGATTTTGTATTTCTTCATATCCCCTTATACGTCCTTGATAGTTTGTGAAAATGTAGGCCGTAAATCGAAATGTTTTTAAACTAGATGAATATGTGTTACGTTTGCTTCACTTACACTTTTTTAAAAAACGGAGAATCCAGGTTTTTTTTTTAACCGTAGAACGAGGTAAATTGCGCATAAAGCAAATATGTTCCATAATACAAACAAGTGTATGAATACGGCGGATGGGTCATTTGATCCTTTCTAATAATCGTTTTGAAACTTTTGCGACATGGGGTCGAGTGTTATCGTGCAAAAGAATAACTTAATAATGTCTGTCTTTATATTCCGGCTGTTTATCTCATAAAGCACCATTCAAACGAAGTAATTGCAATCTGCTTCGATCACAGTTTTAGCAGCTCATAGCACACAATAACGCCTTGGTCCCACCAAGAGTGCATGATTGCATCATAAATACTAAAATAACGTGACTGTATAAACAAACAAAATATATTGTCGACTTGAACGAAATTTGGAAGCATTTCTAAAACCCATCATAAACCACAATAAAACCCGGTGGGTTGGATTTAAAGAAAAACCCGGGTTATTGTCAACCCTGATTTTTATACAGTAGTTTTGATTTACCTACCTTTAACTAACGTGCACATTGTCTTTACCTACCTGCTCAACATTATTGTTTTGTGTACATTTTTCTCTAAATCTATATTTGCATACAAAAATAAGTTGTTCGCCATTTCATAACTCGAGAACCAACAAACCGATTAAAAAACTAATACATGCGTTGGAAAGATGTACTTTCACTGATGGTTTTGGTTCAATTTACACCATACACAGTTTCAATGTCGGAAACACAGTCACTCTTACGTGAAAATATAATGAGGAAAAAAATTTCGATGAAAATGGTAATTGACTTTAGAAAATGAAATGAACGAACAATTAGCGACAAATATCTAATGTCGCACATCTCGGTAATCTTGGCAAATTTAGGAAAAACCAAATATTTTTCGACTTTGTACCTTAAGGCTGGTTTTAATCAAATTATGTTTGATGAAAAAGGCAGACAGTTAACGGCCTATAACGTAAGCAATGGCACGTGCGAATTTTGTAGATATGGCCTGAAAAATTCATTAATCATATTTCAGAGAGCTATCGACGATGTCTTTCGTTCGGAAGTAGGTAAAACCGAGCCTGGTCTATATGGTATTATACTCACGTGATGAGTGTAGTCATTTGAAACATATTAATACGATAATGTAAAAGCTTTAAAAAGCGGGAATGAGAATTTCGTCTACAAAATCTAAGTTTTCCATAAATGAGGTGAGCTTCTTGGGTTTTATGGTGACAATTGACGGTATTCGAACTTATCCTGAAAAAGTGAGAGCTATTCTCGAATTTGAAACTCCAAAGAGTTTGAAGTGCCTTAGATCCTTCCTAGAACTTTCCTGTTATTATAGGAGATTTACGAAGGATTATGCGAAAATCGCTAAAACATTGACAAAATATCTTAGGAACGAAAACGAACAAACCCCAGCTAAATGTTCAGAAAATAGTAAATCTTGACAAAAATGCTTTATTAGCTTTCCAAGAGCTTAAGCAAATTCTTGCCTCGGACGATATTCTGTTAGACCATCCTGATTACTGTAAAGTATTTTAGCGTACAACTGATTCCCTGCATGTAGTCTTAGGAGCTGAAAGAAACCTGTAACAATGATATCTAGAACTCTATCAGCATCGGAAACAAATTATGCCACAAATGAACGATATTTACTCGCTATTGTCTGGGACTGTAAAATTTTAAGACATTTCATGTATGGTATTTGTACCGATCATCAACCACTTATATTTGCAATATCCTATAAAAATCCACTCAAAAATGAAGAGGTGCAGACAATTTATAGAGGAGTTTTCTCCAAAATTCTTCTATAAGCCCGGAAGGAAAATGTGGTTGCGGATGCTCTTTCATGACAATATATTAATCAATTGTCGGAGAATATCAGCCAATACATAGCGAAATTTCAAGTACAAATGTTATAAGATCAATTGAGTTTCCGGTTAACCAGTTTAAGAACCAGTTCACGATATCAAAAGGCAGCCACTAATCTGTTTTGAAAAAATTATATTCCAACGGTTTGTAAGACATATAATTGTCCGCGATACTGTGGATAATCGGCTAAATGGTCTTAAAGATACCATTAGTCCCGATGGCGTAAACGCTATTCGCCGCAATTTGGTTACGTTGGCAGACTTTTAGGATCGTCTTGTTTTTCAATTACCATCTACAAAATTTTTTCATACTGAGATACAAGTAATGGACGTTATTCGAGAAGATGACCAATGGGAAATCATCACTACAGAGCACAATAGAGCTCATAGGTCACTGCAGGAAAACTGCCGGCAGATAAAGAAGTAATTAAGGTACGTCATAGAAAATTGTAAGATATGTAAAGAAAACAAGTACCAGAGAAAACTATCAAAAGTTAATATTGAGACAGCGATACTAACTTACCACGGTGAAACATTGCATATAGATATAATCAACTTTTCATGCCGTGCATAGATAAATTTTCGATCGGCACATTTCTTGGAGAAAAAAAAAAAAAAAAACAAAACAATACCATTCAGAATTACGGACATACCAATACAATAGAAAAAGATGATTTAATACTTTTTGAGACTATTCTGATGAGAAATGGTGAAATAATATCCTTTACAACACCAAATGAAAAAAACACGTTGTTTTCAGTCAAAAAAGAAGACAATGCTCACAGTTTTCATGGATTACAACGGTATAGTGCATCATGAATTTTTGCCAGAAGTCTATACAGTAAACAAAGAGTATTATTTGAGCGTTAGGAGACGTTTGCGTGAAGCAATTCGCCGAAAGAGATCAGAATTGTGGGCAGAAAACTCGTGGATGATAACGCACCGTTGCACACTGCCACATTATTTGCAATTTTTGACGAAAAATGCAATAAATACCATCCTGCAGCCACCGAATTCACCTTATTTGGCGTCTTGTGACTTCTTTCTGTTCAATCGAGTTAAAAAACCATTACGGGGAACGAGTTTCAGCAGCCGAGAGAAAATAATGGAAAAATCGCAGGAAGCACTGATGGACATACCGAAAACCGAATATAAAAATGCTTCGAGGATTGGATCAAGCGTTGGCCTAAGCGTGCTGCGGTTGATGGGGATTACTTTGTAAGGGACAATATAGATTTAGATGAATAAACTAGTGCTTTTAATTTTCTGAATAAATTCCGGGAACTTCTTGATCAATGTGGTATGTAAATAAAAAAAGATGAAAATTTATCATCTTTTAAATAATAAAGTACTCAGTTAACATTAAAACAGAATTTACAAAGAAGCGGCAAACGACAATAACAATATAAAACCTAGTACTCTATTCAAATTTGTGGAAAATGTTGTGCAACATTCCTTTTTTCGTGCGAAAAAATTTACATGCAACCAATGTAGTCAATTAACAATTTTTAAAGTTTTAAGATGACCTTACACCCAGTGCGGTACGATGTTTTCATCAGTAAAAAAAAAATTTCTGTGGTTAAAAAAAGCACTATAACAACGATACGAACCACATTTTCTGACCACCCCATGGGATTATCTTTTATTAGCCATGTAATAAAAGACTATATGTATTCTATGCTTTAGCAAGTATTTATATCCCCACTGCTGCTTAAAATTTCGTACGAAATAAGTGAGCCTCATGTTATTTCGTAGTTGAAGAAATGTTGCTAGAAATTTGTTACAATTGAAAAAATAATGTTGACATATACATTCCACATGTTTTTCGTAAAAAGAACAGGGTATTGCTTTCTCAACATTATTTCACCATTATTTCGTACGAAATATTTTTATATGTAATTTGACAGCATTTCGCACAAAATTTTTAACACAATACTAGGCTTAATACATAAAATAAAATGTAATGAGACTCAAAAGTGAAAACAAAATTAATATTTTGACGACACGGTGGACCTTTTGGAGTAAAGGAAATGGAAGGGTTTCAGTTTTAACCCGGCTTAGGGTTTTTATGACTCCCTTGCTAGTGTTAATGCTTCTTTTTCTTTTTCCTTTGGTATGAACGGCTTGCGAATGATTCTTGTTGGACTATGGTGAAGGTATAGCACTGGCCGTTGAATAGTCAATTAGCAACAACCATCTTCCTTGCTGTCCGTATTTGGGGATTGGGCGATTGATTTCTAGTGATCCATTTGTGTTGTGACAGGTCGCTTTCACATCGATTTCTGTAATGGGTGTGTACTGAGGGCGATTTTTTTTTTTTTTGTATATGCGCACATTTGTCTCCATAGTCCAGATGTTTTCGCCTTATATGAAACCCAGGTTTCTGAAAATGCTAATCTACAGGATTTTTATATCCCTAGGTGGCACCTTCTGTCCCTTTTTAATTTCCATAGGGGTCCATGCAATGTTCATCTGCGATGAAGTTGTGTACCAAAGCAGCAACTCCTTGGCATGTATGATACAGAATTTATCTGGCCGTCAGCTCCTGAAGGGCAATATGTTGAGTTATTTGCCGCGCATAATCACCTTGCGCAACTGGTGAATGAACCTTCACATATCGATCTGTAGATGGTACCAAAATACACCCTCGACTTATTCACACCCTGAAAAGAGAACTTTGTTTGTTTTCGATTAAATCAAGAAATAAATCTTGGTTCAATCAGACTTGCAGATTAACAGTCAGATCTAGAGAGAAAGCATTCAAGAATTAGCGCAACAATAAATGCGAATCGGTCGCTATGCAAAAAGGCGAGATCTTCGTGTGCCGCTGTACTTAAGAGACTTCTATCTTTACGATAAACGCCTTGGTGCTAAAGTTCTTACTTTTCTTAGGGGAAGTGAGAGCTTTTGGTTATTCGTTAAAAGACTCAGGAATAGCGTTAGTTCGATTCCACTTCTTTTAAAAAATTACGAAGCATTTGCGAACCCAGTTGATTATTATTGACCGTAATAATAATTTGTTTTTGTATTGCCGACAACAATGTAATTCCAACTTTCTTCCAACTACTTTTTAAAAAAGTTCAGTCGAACTGAACTGTTTAGACAAAAGTTTGACATACAAAGTTCTCGTATATGTCTGGTATTTCCTTTGGACAAGCTTTCATATTTCATTGAGTACATAATTTTTATTTTCAAGTCACTTATTTTGTTTAATTTTCTTGACATCACCATTTTCAGCATTGGTTTCAGGAATATGTTCGTAATCTGAATTCATTTTACCTACTATTTTCACCTTTTTATTGAGCGTTATATCATTAGAACTATGATCACTTCATCTTTGCATACTATTTACAACAGTATGTTTTTATATAAAAGTGTAGTTATGTAGGTCTTTTTGCATTAAGAAATAGATGTAGTTACGTCCGTTTGAAATATAATCTATCAAAAACTTTGATTAACTCTAATTTTTGTGTAGTTACGCTCATTTGCATTTAAGGTGACGATTTGCAGCACAGATGTAAACAAATTTTGTTGGAGCAGGGACGTTCCGACATTTAACGGGAAGGAATTAACAACAGATGTGAATACCTTTATTGGATTATTAAACTTCTTGCTTAATTAATTTTAGTAAATTCATATTAACATTTCTTATTTTCTTTAAAATGTGCATTGTAATTAACTTTTTAGCAAACCAAAATTTATTGTATTCTAACCAATCATATTTAAGTATAAATGGGGTGACAATAAGTAAACCTGATATTAATATTTTTTATTTTTCCTTTAAAATATGCTATGTAATTAATTTTTGGAATATGGAAATTTATTATAATTTATTTGTTTATTATAATGAGGTGATTGTAGTTAAACACTTATAGCATAGACAGACGACAGCGTTAATTTGCGTTGAAAACTCAATTATTCAAATTAAGTAAACAACTGTTTGTTTGCCAACTATTTTTTTTTTTTTTTTTTGCATTTTTATCTAGATCAAATGGATAGAAGACAAAAAGAAGTACGATTAGCAGCTATGCTGTTGGTGAAAAATTACTATTTATTTAGAGAAAAAGCTTAAATTACTTTTGCAGAAATTGAAAAAAAAAAAAAAAAACGAAAATACATCCCTATCCGCATTATTTTTAAGTGCAATTCCTACTATATTATTCTTTTTTATAATTTCTATGAAAAAAACATCACACTGCTACATTTCAGACCAACTGCAAGATCTCTCAGCCAGTTCATATATCTTTGCCTATATATGACAGGCGTAACATTAGCAATTTCGCAAAGCACACAAAATTTTACGACATATTAAGCTGGTTTTGCAGCTATGTATAGCCAGAGCAGGAATTTTCCTATAAACCCATCAGCTGTTATATTCTGAACGTATTGTAAAGTTTGGGCAATATGTCAACCCCTTTATTTCAGAAGTCAGATAATGGGTGCAAACTTGTGTAGAACACACTGATCACTGTCTTTATCCTTATTTTTAAACTTTATTACTCTCAAATTGTCGCAAACTGTGATATTCAGAATAACCTCAAATTTTTACAAAAACCTGGTATTCCTGTTCAGATTTGAAAAATGAATGAACTTGACTTGTACAAAGATAAAATTTATAACGCTGACGACACCGGCTGGTATTGGAAACAATTCCAAAAATCAGCTTAACAACGCTGACGTGACCGGCTTGTGTTGCTCAAATGCATTAGGATTACATAAACTTAGATTCTTCGCTATTGGAAATGCAAAGCTTTAAAACTTTTACATGTCCCGTGAATTATAAAAGCACCAAGTCTGCTTAGATGGCATTTTCCCGTCCCTGAGTTAGGTCAGTTACGTAATAAAAATATTTTAAAATTTACTTTTTTTTGGTTACAGCTAACTTGACAGAAAAATATCTACCAAGTAGAGCACTTTCATTACTGGACAATGAAAAAGATTTAATATCATAAGACGTATTACTTTGTAAGATGTTTTTGCCACCAAAT
The DNA here is from genome assembly GCA_023159175.1 of Wohlfahrtia magnifica. NCBI lineage: Eukaryota > Metazoa > Arthropoda > Insecta > Diptera > Sarcophagidae > Wohlfahrtia > Wohlfahrtia magnifica. The sequence goes on along the minus strand of JAKWBJ010000168.1, from coordinate 257,610 downwards.
ATCACTTCACTGATTCAGCCAATTAATCAAAATGTTTTTAAAATTACAATACTGCATTATAAAAGAAGTCTTTTGGTTGTAATTGCAATAAAGATGTAAATTCCTTGAAGTCAAATAAAATGGATTCACTAAAAGATGATATAATTTTTTTTAACTCTGTTTTTGATCGAATTACCCAAGAAATATTGGTCTAAAGTAGGTAATTTTTCAGGAGCTAAACTCTAAGATTTGTTTTATAAATGGCTTGGAGATTTAAAACATTAATTATTTTTAGTCTACAGTTCGAAGCTTTCATATCCTTTGTTAAAAAATTAAATAATTTTACAGAAAATTCTAGTGTGAAGCTTTTGGAAATCAGAATGAAACCGCCGATGTTGATGATAATGACAGTATTGTGTAAGAACCAAATAAAATATAGCCAAAAGAAGCCGTCGAATAGAGTTGGGTTATTTAGCTCATTAGCAGAACTAAACTACCCAACTCTACAGTCGAAGCCCTTAATTTAGCTCTAATGTAGGCCGAGACTAAAGTGACAAAAATTAAGTAATGGTTTTGACAAATCTTAAGGGAAGGTAATACGAAGCAAATTTCTTCTTTAAACAATTTTTCGATAAAAAAAAATTCTTTTGAAAAGTTTATTTTTCGTTAAAAATTTTGTTGTTTAGTGTAGTACATTATTGAATTTTTTGTGTTTATTTTTAAATTTTATTTTTAAACAGTTGTTATGAATTTAACTATAATTTTTTTTATTAAAAATGTAACTGGATAAATATAAGCACTAATCTATATCTCTTCTATCTTCTATCTTCTTAAAAAAAAAAAAAAAAAAAAAAAAAAAAAAAAAAAACATTACAACCTCGTAAACATGAACAAATTTGGAAATGTGAACAACACTCTTGACAAAAATTAATTTAGGTTTTCAAGCGACTATTGTATTTCAAACTGAATATTATTTTCGTAAAATATTATAATGAAACTTTATGATAAAAGGAATTTTAATGCAGCCACAATTAATTGTAAAAATAAATTACGTTTATATCTTATACAATTTAATTGTAAAACTAAAGATATGTGTCCTTCAAACATGTACGGAGTTTCTCAATAAAGAAATAATAAATGTTCTGAAAAGATAATAGAGAAACAGTTGTAGCAATGATAAATTTAATTGTAATGTAAAGCATTACCCTTAGTATATTCTGCCATCGGGTATTCTTAATTTCGTTCCGAACGAACGCTCTCAAACTATATAGTAAATTATTTGTAGTCTATACAAAAAGAAAAGAAAACAAAAATTCCTAAAATGCAAAAAAAAAAAAAAAAAAAAAAAAAAAAAACAAGAAACATTAAAAATAAATCTTAATAATATTGAACATGCGCCTTAAACCATATAGCACCGCACCACATTCCATTTTTCTGCATGCAGTCAATAAAACAGTGTTTGGTTGATTAAATGGACTGTTCTCAACATTCAATAAGGAAGTCACTTCTTCTTTTAGATGATCTGACATTTTTCTATCAAGTTAAAGTAAAATTCGAAAGAGAAAAAAGATAAAAATAAGAATAAGATTATCAATTCATAAGCCCAAAAATATAAATAGATGTTAAACATAAACAACGGTTTACATTTTAAACATGGTATTTAGAGTGATATTTTTCAATATTAAATGATACTGTATACTTAAAAAAATAAGAATAAAAGATTAAACCCTACCCATTTTTTTAAATTGTAGTTTTAAACTTTTAATTTAGACACATTATAATGCACAGGCCTCCCACAGAATTCAATTTTGATCTAGTGGAATTAATTCCGAAATTATCTTCCTCAGAAAAAGTAAAACCAGTTTTATTTGGACTGAAACCACTTTTAAATTTCAAAGTGGAATTGTTATTTTTAGTCATTTCTAGTCCAAAAAAATAAAAGCAAACTCATTTTGATGAATAAATTAAATAATATTTCTAATTATAAAAGTGTCCAATTGCATATTAAAATATTTTATTAAATATTTGATGTTTTTTTTACGAAACAAAGTTTTTCAAAATAAACAAACTGTTTTTACATAAAGTGTTCCCACATTATTTTTTAGTGAACAAAAATTTGAAAATTCGAACAGTTGACTTTTTTCTAATTTCGCCTTGATTTCAGAACTAAAATTTTCTAAATGAAAAGAAATTTGTTTTTTTCGATGATTTTATAAGGGTGATTTTATAAGGGTTACAAATGTGTAGGAATAAGCAATAACACCAGTAGAACTCACCATGTTTTCGACTACAGCTACGGAAGTCATCATCAGAATTCTTTGTGTTGTGCATATTTATTTTCCGACCATCAACTATTTAACTCATGCTTTCCAGAAATTGTATATTGAAATTATCAATTTCTATATGTTAATGAGTTGTCAATTCTCTTATAAATCAAATTAATGCTATGAGTCCATACAATTTCGTTGCCCATTGGCTGGACAAAATTAATATAATTTCTAGCCTTAAAATTTTAATATAAATTGGTAGATCACGTTACTGTAAGGATAGAATTTAATAAAACTGTAGCAATACAAATATGGCCTTAACTCTGATTGTTTTATTTCTGTTAAGGAATAGTTTCTGTTTAACTGAGAATTTACATTTTTTTAACTAAACATATGATTTTCTGTTTTAATGTGAAAAACATTCACATATTAAAACTAAAATGCAGTGTTTCTGATATTTGGAAATTAACAAAATCTATCGGAATCTGTAAGTTTGGTAGATTCCACTGAAAAAAATTACTAATTAAAAAACTTTAAATCGAGTTAATTGGGTTAAAAAGCTGTGAAATATTTTCAGCTCCTCTAGGCAGTAAGTTGTGGTATTGATGGCATAGATTTCTTAAAAAATTACTGCATTTTTCTGCGCTTGAGATTCAATCTATAAAATTAAGATGTCAGCGCCTTTCCTTTGCCCACAACAAAGGTTTTTCTCTTCTCTTGTTATATTTTATGTTCAAACTATGTCCAAATATTTGATAACTTTTGTTTGTTAAAGCCGCTTCACATTTCAAAAATTTTACAGAAGCAAAAAACTTTTTAAAATGTGTAATAAACTATTTAGGTTAAGCATAGAATATTGGCCATTATCGCGGTTGGCGTATTTGTTGTCGTATTTCGACATTTTTGTACTAGATTAAACAAAACAAACAAAAATTTTCTTTAATCTATTACAAAAATGTCGAAAAACGACTACGACTCGCCAACCACGATAAGATAAGAGTGATTGCTGATAAAAACGTTGTTTTCAAATGTAAAAGTGTAAAAATTCGTCGTAATGTATTTCACAAGAATGCATCATAACAATCAAAAAGTCGTCTTCAAATTTTTTGTAACATGGGGCTTTTTGGATTTCATATGACCATATTTACTGTCAAATTTTTCATCTGTAAAAGTTATACACATCGTCTGATACATATGAAACACTGCATGTGTAAAATACATGTTAAAATACATATGTACATTTTTCGATTAGAGCATTTTCATGTGACAAAAATAAACAAAATAACTCTTTTGTTTTGAAATAAAATTATTGGGAAAAACTAATTTGTACAAAAAAATTAAATTAAAAATTAATTAATTGACATACATACATATGGCTAAAAAATTGACAGTACATATGTAAAATACGTGTCGTCTGATAGTGTCTTTAAACAGCAGGCAAATAGTATCAAAAAAAGACATATCTGCTATGCGTTAAGACTGAAGTAAATATATGAGTTAATAATTATTTGATTAAAGTGTCAAAATATATAAATTTATTTTCTCATACATATTTTAAAAATAATTATCGAGGAAGAAAATTTTTTAAAGGAAAATTTTACATAGCGAAAACCACTTTCAAAAGATATAAAACAGTTGTATTTTAAATTAAATATATTTTTGGTCAACTGTTAGCATCAATCACTGCCAGCAGAAGACTTGGTTTGCTGGCGCCGTCAACATGAGCATGTTTTCAGTTTAAAATATCCTCCCTTGATGGGTTAAAGTCTGGCTATTGGGGATGGGATTTTATCTTTATATTATTATTTTACCAACATTTCAACTGATGGCCGCAAAGTACGTTTTAAAAGCTTTTTATAATAATATCCAACTGCTATCGGTCTGTAATAGCGGCTAAGCTAACTCCAGACGTTGCAATGGCGCCCTAAACTGTTCATAGCCACCACCATTTTTCACTGTTAGAACAACATATTTTGGATTAAGTGCTGTGTTACTTTTACGCTAAATTTTACTATGTCAATCTTTTCCGAACAGAAAACAAAGGCTGAATCAAAAGAAAAATAAAATGACAATGTTCACAAAAGTACAAGGACGTATGGAACAGAAAGCGAAAATCAAGATATTAAAAAAATAGTGCATACACAAAGGGACTCAATAAGAAAACACGCAGTATGTGTTTGTCTTTTTCATGCAAATGGACAAGGGTTTGCTTTCATTTTTATATATTTGTTAACATTTTGTATATTTTAATTTCGTGTTTAATAAAAATAAATAATACGATAAATTTTAGCCAAACAAGTTTTGGACTAAAAAGAAAAAATTAAAGAACTTCCATCACAACTTCAATCTTATAAAAACGTAGCTACGATCGTAATGCAAAATACATACAAATGAAAGAAACTGAACAGAATCGAAACGCAGAATGAGGTATTGTTACATCTTCTTTAATTTAAAAATATGTACGTCGTTACAATAATACTATATGTATGTACACCTCGCAACAACAAAAGATTAGAATACCTTTTCAATTGTCTTATCAATAACATATTTCATTATGTATATCCACGTATATTATTCGATATATTTATTATTCCGATTATTATTTCATATTTTTTCACCATCCTTTTATTTATTTAAAATCTAATAACTGAAATTGCATCCTAAAATTTTTCTTAAAAAAAAAAAAAATAATTAAATTAATTACAAATATTAAAATATATCAACTCGCTGCAATACTTTCATTAAGTAACACTATATAATTACAGTGAATATAATTTTTAAACCAAAATACAGAACAGTGAAGTATATAACCAAAAACAACTATGAAGTATAAGTGGCGTAATGGTTAAAGAACAATGTTTAAGAACATTTTCAGTGAAACGAGTGAAATTTTTAAAAGCATTCTTGCAGCTCCATCAAATTTAATGTTAGTGTTCTCCGCATTTAAAGCAAATATTTTTTTGTTTTGAGTGTAACAGGGTGTAAAAGCTTATCTCTCTTCCGATATGGCAATTTTTTTTTGTGCACAGTCATCTATATACTTCCGAAATAACAGCACAAGATAAAATTTTATTAGAAGCCATATCGGTATCCTTCTGCATATTTGTTGGTAATTACTGTTAAATATCAAATATGCCTCAATTTTAGCATTCCGAAAATTTACCATATACTTACAGCAGCGTATCTGACTGTTATTAGTTTTAAAAAACCGTTTTTCTCTTCAATTCACCATTAACACGTTATGAACGTGAATGCTATAGCATTAATTTTCATGACAACGCAGAACGAGTGAATGCTAAAGTATTAAAAAAATTAAAAATTATTATTTTAAATTTAATATTATAATTAACAAATTTATATATTTTGGTGTGTGGACTGATTCATAAGGATTTTTCGTATTATCTTATCTTACGAAATACTTTTAATCAAAATTCGGAAAAAAAGCACCAATTTTCAAAATGAAGTAAGTGTCGTGCTATGTACTTTTTTGAAATTTTCAGTGGCCACAAATGTGTTGATAATGCACTTTTGTATTCGAGTCATGACTACTCAAGTTTATGTTAGCGGCGGCTTAGCTAATAGTGGTAATATAACTAAAACATATAAATATAACGATGACAACTAAAAAAACAACGAAATAAATCGAATTGTTTCTGTATTTTCATAGAAGTACGGTATTTTCAAAGTCGATATTTTAAACCGTTTTTCACGTTAACTTTTAAAAGCAGTTTAACCCTTCTGCACTCCTTGGGTCAATTTGACCCAACTTTGATTTTCAGACGCAAAATTTATCCCTTTTATTATAAGAATTTATCCATTATAGGAACGCTTTTAAAAGAAAAGAATAAAATTTCATTTGACCCAAAGGAATATAGGAAGGGCACATATCCAAGGGATGCAGAAGAGTTAAGGCATAAATACAGAATAAATACTGAACAGTAAATAAAATACAGAATATTTTAATGCTTTTTCTTAAATCATAATTTATACAGAACAAGGCTTTCAAATACAGAACTGTGCTGTATAACACAGAACGGATGATCACCGTAAATACAATGAGTGTCACTTAAAGTCGTACAGGACTATTTTTTAAATAACTTGAAATTAAACAGGCAATAGAAATTTTTTATATATGTAAAAAACTAAGATACATCAATAATTAGAACAAAATACCATGAATTTAAAAAAACAAAAAATTAAATTATTTAAAAAAGTATTGACAAAAGTTAAAAAAATATCGCAATATTCATGCTTCACTTATAATCGTACACTTATATAAGCTTACGATTAAAGCACTAGAAGAAAAAAGTATTAATGTTAAACAATTATAATATTTTGTTCGGTATTTGCTTTTTTTAGAGCCTTCTTGGTATGAACTCCACAAGATGTTTGTACGTTTAAAGAGTTATTTTATTCCATTCTTCCCGTAGGACCATTATGTTAGATACATCCGTACTCCATAATTTTTTTGTCTGGTATTTTCCAGAGGTGTTCAACATCGTTCACAGCTGGTGACTGGGACGGCGTTTGTTTCACCTTTAGACAGTTATATAATACCTAGATCCGACCAAATTGGGAAGATTACTTTAAATCTTTATCAACGTATGAGCTAAAACTATTCGACGCACACATTTTTTCTATTTTTTTTTTTTTAATTGTGCTTTTCAACTCTCAGATGGATAAATTTATACATATTGCCTTCAACAAATATTAAGTTATCCACTCCATCTGCTGATATACAACTTCAAACTATTTGTCATATTTTACCATGTTTCACCGTTAATTGAAAGTTGGCATTATCCATTACTTTATAGTTTTATCTACGCCATTTGTTTTCCATAAGAGGAAAATATATTAAATTTCGACTTTTCAATGAATATTACATCGTTCCAGAGTTTGGTTAACTATTTGAGATCGATATTTTCATCTAATTTTGGGGCTAAAACTGAGACTGCTTTATTTTCCGATTATCTAGCGTTCGTCGTTATGGACTAACTTTAATTTAAAACATTTTTTAGTTTTAATTGTTATCAGAATTACTTTTTCGTATATTTTAACTACGTATTAGACCCTATTACGACTATGTATAAATAAATAAATAAATATAATTTTTTTACTTTTTTTACTCAACCTCCTTCGAAATGCAAATAAGTTTAATAGAAACTTTAGATAACCAATATATTAACGGTAAATTACATTTAAAAATCCCTTTTATTTAATTAATTGATATTTAAAATTAGTGAAAACACCTATGTTTTCTTCTATACGATTTTAAATGACGCATTGATATTGTACTCTATGACAGTTTTACATAATTTTTTCAATAATTAGATGAGAAGAATTACAATTGTACCATATTTTGTGATAAATAATAGCACACACAATATAAAAATAGCATTTTAAATAATGACCAAAACAATAATGGCCTAAAATAAATGAATACTTTTTGAAAATCATCATAGTGTACGATTTTAAGTGACATACACTGTATAATATACTAGTAAAAAAAAATGAGAAGAATCAGGTCAAAAACTGAAAGTATAAACAAGAAAATCTGGCGTGACATTATATTTTTCCCGGAAAATCCATATTCAAATATTTTATTCTGTCCATAATTTCGTCAATGAAATGTAGCAGGCATACATTCCCACATACCATTTGTTAAAGCTGCACCAAGAATTATATTTTCTAGGTTTTTAGCTTTTTCCACAGAGTTTGGCGGCAATCAGAATGAAAGATATTAAACTTGCTTTCATCCGAGAAAAGTATTTTGTCTCAAAAATCATTTGGCATACTTAAAATACTCCTTGGCATATTTTGGTTCACTAATGAAATATGAGATTTACGTCTAGCAACAATACATATTCAACCTTATTACGATTCTCGAAATCGTAGTCGAATAAACAGTTTTATAATAGATTAAAGATAACAGACAAATTTTTAATCTCTTACATAACTCTCGAATTCGACTACGACTTCGAGAACCGTAATAAGGCTGATTATATTTCGCTTCGTGCAGTGAAAAGACGCGAATTTGTTCTTCTAAGGCATTGTTTATCATGTGGTAGCACTCATCGTCCACCAAAATGTACATTTTTAAAAGTTGCAATTGAGGAGCTTATAAGGGGTACAATTTTATTTTTGGTTCATAGACCATTCCCACAAAACACTACGATATTAGCGTATATTTTGTGAACTCTATAAGATAGTCTTCTACTTGCACATTAAGTTAAAAACTTAAATTTGCAGTAAAAGTGGTCCCGGCACTTCTCATACAAAATTTTTATTATCATACATCTCAACAAATATATCAGCGGGAAAACTCGAACGTCGTTATAGCATTTTTATAGACAGACTGGTGGTAAAAAAATAGATAATTAAATTTAGTAAAACTACAAAAACCACAGCAAACTTCATTTAAACTTTAATTTGTGTGTTTAGTTTGTGATTCCACTAATTCCCGTTTATTTTGAAAAAGGGGCTATATCAGCTTTTTTTTTTGTTTCCACTAAAAATAACATTTTGTAAGATAATTTCGTTAATTGACCCGTTTATTTTGAAAGTGGGACTATTTCAACTTGTTTTTGTTTCGAGATATTAAACGGTTTGTATTTTTATAGATTTAAAAATATTGTTAAGTATTAACAGATATATTTCTTTATTTTGAAGTCCTAAAGAATCTATGTTTACAATGCAATAGTGTTTATATATATATATATATATATATATATATATATATATATATATATATATATATATATATATATATATATAGAAATTGTCGACAACATAATACATTTATATATATATATATATATATATATATATATATATAAAAATTGTCGAAAACATGATACATTTACATGATACATGATACATTTATATATATATATATATATATATATATATATATATATATATATATATATATATATATATATATATATATATATATATAAATGTATCATGTTTTCGACAATTTCGAATTACTTAATAGTAATCATGGAGCATTTATAAGAAACTTGGTTTGCTGAACGTCATTTCTACAGATACAAAATCACCATCGTTTTGTAAAAACCAATAATATTTATTTGTTACTGGACTGAACAATTTTTGTCCACATTAAGGCTAGCTTTATGTTTCATGTCACTGTAAGCTGTAATGTATTTTTGTTCGTCGTAGTTAATTTTTGCGCTATTCGGGACGCTCTAGTTTCATCCCAAACATACATACCATCTTCAGACATGATGTCAAACGTCCACAATACTTCACCATGCTAAACAGGATATAAAATTTGCGTAAACATATGTACATATTTTCGAACGAATAATAATTTCAATATAAGATGGATTACTTTCAAAATAAACATATTTTCATTATTGTTAAGAAGCTGACTTTAATCGCCCAAATACTTGAAAACAGAACGAAATTAGCTCCTTGAGTAGCTGTTCGACACTTAAGCATTTTTCAGTACTTTGTGTAATATAATTTGTTTTTTATGGCCTCCGCACACCGTTTTGCCATATTTCTTATGAGATTTGTTAGAATTATTGTTAGTACTTATTGCCACTTTCATTTTAAGCTCTCCATCAGCTTCTGCTTATTTTTAAAATAGCGCAGCCAAGCCTGCGCTTCAAGAATTAGGAACAATTTTATTTAAATAAACGAACCGGTTATTTGAATTATTATTAACCGAAAACTAGTTTTTGAAAAAAGTCGAATAATCGATCTCCCTAGTACACATACGATCGCAAAGGGTTAAACTGATGTTTACAGCATGCTGCTGCTGGACAGGGTGGTCTAAAAATCTTAGATAATATGGGATAATTTTTTCGGTATAAAATTTACGTTTATTTTATTTAAAAAAGTAATAATATTTGCATCACTAATACACATTTTTATGTTTTTACTACTTTATACTAGTGTGTTCAGCGGCTGACGCAATCAGCCTCATTCTACCATCTAACATTTATTTTAATTATGAATGTATGTACAATATATAAATTAATGTTTTAAAATTAACCCCCATACATATATAATTTAAATTTAGTTACTAATGCATTTTATTCAAAATTTTTCATACAAAATTGCCTTTAAGTAGATTTCGAATACATTTTATTATTTTTTTACTGTAAGCTTAACCCTCTTATTAAAACAGTTTTATAACAGGTTTATAAGACAAAGTCCAAAAGTTTGTATTCATAAACGACAGGCGGCGTTGGAAAGCTCTTATAAACCATTATCCTAATGAAAGCCTCTTATGTTGTATATGCAATTTTTTTAAACAATTTTAAAATGCTATGTTCAGCAGTACGATTAAAAAAGGCATAAAAGAATGTCCAATCACCTCAAACAAAAAAGAAATAAGAATTACTAATTACACATTATTCTACATGAGTATAATTTCCAAGACTGGCGAATTGAGTGAGGATATCAACAACCACGTACAGAGAGTGCAGCAGACTTTTGGTTGTTTAATACCAATTAGGAAATCCTCTTCAGCGCACCAAGCTGGCAGTTTGAACAGAAAAGTCAAATTTACTCTTCAATATGTTTGCTAGACTTAGAGAACGATGTCCAAGATTATATTTAATTCTTTTTGGCATCGTTTTTTCTCTTGTACAGTTTTTTTTTTTTTAATGCGTTAAATTATAATAACTTTCGTTTTTCTTGTATGACTTAAGTTGTAAGAATTTTGTTGTTTTTTATGGATTTTGTAAAGCCTTAAATACACTCTTAAAAATATATAAAATGTTTGAATTCACAGTATTTTTAAAGGCTGAAATAAAGACCTAATTCTAGAGAATATGGTTGTACAGTTTGCTTCGGCGCTCACAGTACATAATTTGTTTATAAAATTAATTGTTTTATAAAAAAATAAATAAATATATAGGAAAACAAAACAGTGGTGAATAAAAAAATAAAAGTGGGTACTTTTTAATTCAGTAAAAAAAAAAACTGTTCAAAAGCCAATTTTGCTGAATTTTTCAGTTTGTTTTAGTTTATTTATTTCGTTATCAATGCGTAATATTTTATTCTCATCGATTTTATTAACAATTTCACTGTTATTTCATGTATATAATGTATGCTGAAAACCTAAAATAAAGATTTATTATGAATTAGACAGTAAAAATATGAAAAAATAATTAAAAAGAAAAATTATATGACAAAAAACTATACATATAAGGTACATGCAGATCTACAACAATTTAAACAATAAAAATAACAAGTCAATTTGTTTTCATATTTTTTTCGACCAGTTCGGATATATCAACGACAGCTAACAAAGCATGGGGTTGCCAGAAGTTTTGTTTTAACAATAAGTACAGACTTTATCTAAAAATTTTTTAATCGATGTATCAAATAAAGGTAATACTAAGTTTTACATAAATATAAAATATCATTAGGATCGAAAGTGTTTCGAAATGCAGGTTAATAAATACCAAAAGCTAAGTATATTAAAATTAGGTTTTAATATTTTATTTAATGATTTCTCTTATATAGTCAAGATATTTTCAATTAAAACATTGATGTGAATATTACATATATAAATACGTATGTATATTCTATTTTTAATTGAAAATATCCTGGCTATATAAGGGAAATCATTAATTATATATATATATATATATATATATATATATATATAATTATTATAATTATGTAATTATTATAATTATGTAATTATTATAATTATTCTAAATGATAAGGTCACCTTAATATTTGCTCAATTCATCCAAACTATAAAATGTTATGTATGGTCACCTTATTCAAAAAAAAAAATTTTACGTTCAAATAAGTGAATAATAAGCCGGTTTTGCTCTTAGAGATGTACCATTATGTTTATTTAAATGTATGTAAATGCGTGCAAAATTCAATACGTCAAAATGATAAGGTCAGTGATTAATAAGCAATTAATCTAATCAGAAGGTATCACAATTGTTACTTTTTTGTTTGTTATAATTTAAATAATATCTGCATGGTATAGGTCGCGGGAAACCTTCGTCACCTTATGAACCAAGGACAAATTTGAATTTTAAAAATGGTGGATGTAAAAATGTAAACAAAAGAAGAAAAACTAAACAAACTTTGACAGGTGGAAACTGAAAACATGCATGAGCAAAAAATATACATATGTGACCCGTAAGTACCTTCTTTAGTGTGCCATGCATACACACATACATATTTTCTTTTATTTTTTATTTATAGTTACACAAAAAATGTGTATTCTTTCTACGTGTTAGAGAGAATTTTATTATCGTATTACTCCCAAAGTACTGGACCGATTTAAATAGAATTTATATTGTGCATTTCTGCACAGAAAAAGCTTTAAACCCAGAACGGGCGTAAGACGGATAAAAAAAATGAGTGAAGCCATTAATTATATAGTTTAATGGCCATATGTACAAAAAAATCTAAAAGTAGACTTGTAGACTTTAAGCTTAACAAACATTCGCTAAAAAAGCGTATGCAAAAACCAACATTAAGGAATTTTGCTTAACAAAGGTTTAACAAGTATAAGTTTTTTTGCATATGGCCGTTAGTAATTACGTATGTGATCACCGTAATTATAAAAAATTAATGTGTGCTTGGATATATGTATTAAGGAGATCGAAAGGTTATTGTTTGACCGGTTTTAACCGGATTTTTTGGTTTTTTGGAATACGGTTTTTTTAAATGTTCATTTTTTTAAACCGAATAAGCCAGTTATTTAAACACGAATAACCGGTTCATTTAAATATGTTTAACTTTTATACGTTTTTAAATTTTTTACTGCAAATATGCTCATCGTTTAAGTTTATTTTCTGAATGTAATATATAACGTCATATTTTTAAATGTATATATGACATTGAACGTCTCACAAAGAACGTGAAAACCATCTTAAATCGAAAAAGAGCAACAATAACTTTTTCTCACTTTCTACAAATTAATATTAATTTTTTATATATGAAGAATAACAAACGACTAGACTCATTAAAAGGGACCTACAAACGCCGGTTCCGAACCGCAGATGTATTAGTTAGTGAAATTTTTCACAGTTTAAATACTCATAACCAGTCGTTAGCAATGTTGAGGTGATACCGCTGTTGAAAATTGAACCGAAGACTTCTTAGTTTGTAGGCGGGCGTCTTACCTAACATACCACAGTGTGGCACAAACTATTAATTACGTGGTGAATGCATTTATATTTCTACAAATGTCCGCTGAAGTGTAAAAATATTTGGAAATTAATGGAAAGGATAGTCTAGATACATATATAGAGTATCCTTAAATACTAAGCTGAAAAGGCTCTTCAAAAACTCTTGACGTTATTGTGCAGCAAGGAAAACTTACGTCTATACCAAGTAGTCTCTAGGCAAAGGTAAATAAAACTTACAAAATACGCTTTAAAAAGTGAATCACTGAATGAGATATTAGGACATTGGAGAAATGTCTGTCAAGGCCCTAAAAAAGCCGAACGTTGTTCTAGCATACTTACTTGCAAGAAACGATAACATGGGTCAAAAATGTATCATATTTATTTGCTAATGCAACAAGAATTGGGAAGAATTTTGTTGTAATAAAAGTATCGGTTAACCGATTATTTGATTTATTTTTACCCAAAAACCGCTTTTAAAGTTAGGTACCTGCATTCAATTAAAAAAAATCAGCAATAGCCAACCGATTTTCATGATTTATTGCTTATTTTATTCCCAAAATTTAAACTTTAATTTAAATGCTTAAAATGTAAAATTTTCATCCTGAATATTTTTTATGCCTTAAAAAATAATAAAATTTCTCTAATTTTGCACGAAAAAAATTTTTTTTAAACTAACTCCGAAACTGTTGAGAATACAAAAAAAAAAAAAAATTGAGTTGATTTATAGGAAATTTTTTCCTAAACATTTGGTGGTAATTGTATTAAAATCGGTCATGTCGTTTTCAAGTTATGATGAAATATATTGACATAACTACCATATTTTGGGCGAAAAATTTGCCACGCAAATAAAAAAACAATTGAGCCCGATGGAAAAAACTGAAAACAGTTTTGAATTCGCATCAAAATCATTATATTCCATATAGTTTTATTTAAAGGCGAGAAAATATTTTGTTTTTTGTAGAACAGTGTTATCTATGGCAACTGATTTACTAAGACTTGGCGCTTTAGACGAGTGTTTGCGTGGAAAAATCGTATGAACCGTAGTAGTGTACATTTAGCGCACTATTTTAAAAAAGGGAATTTCAACCACTCAATGTGTACCAATCGACTGCGTTTTTGATTCTTGATCAGTAAGAAGATTTTTTGCGATGTATTCACTCATTTAACAAAATTTTGACGAAAAAATCAATTTTTTTGCCACGGATACCGTACCTAAGCCACGTAGAGCGAGACAGTTACAAAGAAGGTGTTGTACCGATTACTCAACCTAAGAGCTCCTACAGTAATCATAAAATGGGTATACAATTAGACAGACGTCCAAACATTCAGTGCAAGTAATTATATCCGTAAGCAGAATGGAATTCCTTCCGGAAGCCAGGAGTCCTGGTCCTTTCCACTGAGAGCAGACCAGAGCATACGTTGGAGTTGATAGCATCTATCGACGAGAGTGCTGACGTATATACCAATATCCTAAGGTTCCAGGTCTAGCTACCGAATACAGCTAGCGGCCCTGTCGATAGCATAAACCAGTGTCCGTAAAAACCACTACGCGGCGTAGATTCTTTCCCTCACACGTATAAGTGCTCACTGGGTGGTCGGTCTTTAGATGTAAGCAAGCATTTTTTTTTTTTCAAGTTAGAGACCGTAGCTCCACCCTAAATTGTGTGGTTTTGTGTAAAAATAGTGATAGTGAAATAATCAAAAAAATAAATGTTATTATTTGCTTTAGAAGAATACGATAGTGAAATAACTTTTTTGCTATAATTCTATTAAATTTACGATAATTTCCAGATTTGTTACAAGCATTTTGATAATAAAAACTTATGTGGAATTAGATGTTAAATATTGCGACAACAAGTAGTGTTTATATGTACATACATATATCCTGGTAATAGTTTAGAAGCATTGATAAACATATTTTTAATTAATGAGTTTTAAATAAGGTTTTTTAACCATTTTTTTAATATTTTAATTTGTCTTCAAGGTAACAAGTGATTGGAAAGGACCTTTTATATTTACCGTTACTTCATTACATCTATGAAATTATATAAGGTGCTTTCAATGAAAAAAGTGACTAAATATCAGAAAAGGCTAGTTCTAAGCACTTTAAAGTTTATCCTGGGTATGTGGGACAGGTACAATCATATTGTCTCATGAATACTGGAAATTTCCGCTTACCAAGGGCAAAAACAAAAACAATGCAGAGATCTCTTTTCTTCAAGGGACTTAAACTATACACTATGCTACCTGATGACATTAAAAATGAATCAAATAAAGGGTAGACAAAATTTAAGGTTAGGAGGTAAATTGGCTTTAATACACATTTTTTTACAATTTTAGTTTATTCATACCAATATGAAATATAAATATGGGAATTAATAATGGAATATGATGTCGAGAAAATTTCCACCTCTAGTACGTCGGCAAACGTCCGTTCTTTTCACAAAATTTTGAACCACATTTTGCAACAAAGTCCCGCTTCTCTCGTCAATGCAGCGTCGAATTCGTCTTTCAGAGTATCAATTGTTTGTGGTTTGTTTACGTAAACCCGGTCTTTCAAAGCAAAAATAGTCCAGCGGCGTTAAATCACAAGAATCGAGAAAATACGCGACCGGGAAATTTCTCATGCAATCACTGAATTGTTTGGTTGACTGTGTGGCTTGTGGCGCCGTCCTGCTGAAACCAAAGGTCGCCGATGTCTACATTAGCCAATTGTGGCCACAAAAAATTGGTTATCATGGATTGATAGCGCAAAGAATTCAAGGTGACGGCGTTTCCTTTCACATTCTCTAAAAAACACACAGCGATGATGTCGCCTATCCACAAACCGCACCATACGGTCACTTTCTTTGGATGTAATGGTTTTTCAAACATCCAATTCACAAACGTTCGACGAAAACAATGGTCGGCTGGCTCTAATTCTAGAACGAGTTGAACTGTATAAGCGTGAAGATGAAGATCTTTATGTAAAATGTTGCGAAAGTTTCTCTGGTAATGTCCAATTGTTGCGAACGTCGATGAGTTGATGTGCCAGGCTCATTCTTAACACTTCTCTATATGGTGGTTATGTTTGCATCACTACGGCCACTACGAGCGAATTGTTTTGTTCTATTGCCAGCAACAGTACCGTAAGCCTCGAATTTAGCGATTAAATTACGCACAGCGATCTCAGAAGGAGCCTAATTACGAGGAAAAGCTGCTCGAATTTTAATAAGTGATACAGTAAAATTTTCACTATTTTAATAGTAAATTTTCACAATTAAAATTCTTTGTTCAAGAGTGTAGCTTTCCATAGTTAAAATCTCCCAATTTTTTACTAAATAAGTATCAAAGGTTGACAGCTCAATACCTGACATTTCATCATTTGACAGCCAATTTACTTCATAACCTCAAATTTGCCCACCCTGTATAATATATATAAAATATATATAATACAATTTGTAAGGGATAATAATTTAATTCGCATTTTGTAGCAATTTGTAAAAATAATGTGATTCAAAGACTGTTTTTATAGTATTTATAATACTTTTTAAATAAGTGAATAAAAAAAATTGTAAATCATCAGGGTCTACTGTTCAATCACCAAGCAGATTTAGAGACGCTTAAAATAAAATTGACAAAATTAACTTTATACTGGAATTGAAAATCAGATAATGAGCGAAACAATTGGTGATGTTTCTAAGATTATTGCTTTAAGTTATATTTATTTTGAAATGAATTTAAATTGACACAGTTGAAATTAGACAGTATTAGAGATATTTGTATATTTGCTGTAAGGGTGTACATAAAAAATATACAAGCAAAAATATACAAGCCTTTATGCAGCATTTAAGTTGGTTAAAGATTTGCATGATTATAAGAGTATTGATGACAAGAGATAAGTCGTGTGTCACTAAACAATTTAAGTAATCATATGTGGTATTTAACTCCAGAAACAGCGGCGTTGACTTTCTTTGATCCAAAGGTATCATATGAGTAGACAAAGTTTATGGTGCTAGCTCTGAATAATCCTACTAAATCCGAGGTACAAAAATTGGTCGTAACTCTTCACGCTATAAGCCAATATATTAACAAGAATTTTGAATACATTATATCATATCAATTTTTCAAAGGTTTGATATTCCAACGGACTTTTTTTCACAAAATTGTGTTCATTGACGAAGCTTATTTCTGGTTGAATGGATACGTGAACAAGCCAAGTTGCCGTATTTGGTGTGAAGAGCTGTCAGAACGAACATTTATGCGCTCGAAATAACAAAGTTGATAAGCAAGGACCACCCTAACAACAAAAAACTAATTTCTTAAAAAACAGTCAGAGAAAGATATAATTAAATCTTTTTTGGTAAACTCAAATTTTTGGTTTACCAGCGCACGTTGTCATGCTGCACTACATATCACGTAGCGAAACATTTTAACTCATTTAATAATATAAATGAATAGAAAATTATCTCATTTACAAAATACTTAAATTTATACTTTTCAATATTTTAATAGAATATTTCTGTTAATATTTCCTCTTTATCACAAGTTTTTTAAGTGCATCGAGTAAGAGAGAACTGCTGCTAACTTATACATAAACAAAATGACAATATCTGTTTGACGGGCATTGACATATACCTCGGCCTGGAAGACATTGGAATCATCGGACAGTCTAAAAGAGACTTAGAGGCAAAGTTTATCGAATAAAAACCCGATCCCGTGCAATTGAAACAGTTAGAAATATATGTACATAGAAAACATCAGTACCATGTATTAGTAACATATAAAAACAGGATAAGTATATTTTAGGAAGGATGTAGGTTAATTCTTACTGATTAAAGTAAAAATTATTTTCCGCCTATTACATGATCCAGATGGTAATTGGGCGAGAAATTATGCCAAAAAACTACATTGTCAATCACTTTAAAAAGTTTTTACTCCGAATTGATTTGCCACCTGTTACTGAAAACAATTACACATTCAGGTTCATCAGGAAGAACCACATCGTTTTTAAATAAAATAGGCCTTACATTACAAATACAGTAACAATAGGTGAAACATTTTTTCAGATAATATTTAAACACAAAAATCAAACTTAAGTTCATTGTTTTGGTGTTTTTACTTTCATGTTTGCAGTCAAGCACACAATTCTTACTATATTTTCTGCTTCAACAGGATAAAATAACCTTCAGTATTTATCATCACGTTATTTCAAAATTCGTGAAAAAATAATCCTTCTTTTCCTTTTAAATCGTGTTAATTCAAATTCGTGTAGAAAAAAAATTATGTAAAGAGAATTTGGTGTAGTAGTACTATTTTATAGAACGTGAATTTAACCACAGAGGCCCTACAAAATATTCGCTCGTTAGACTTTTCTAAAAACATCTTACTAAATTAAACTTCTTGATTCTACTTAAAATTATTTATGTACAATATATTCATTTAAGGCCTTTCTTACAATAAAAAAGATAAATTATAAAACTTAAAAAAAGCAAACAAAATATGAGAACTACAATATGGACTCCAAAAATTATTCGCTCACTTAACTACAGTATGGAAAACTCATATTCGTACACCATCCCATTATTAGCATAAGCTTTAGTTTTTAATAAAATAAAATAAAATTTAAAGATTTTATTTAACGAAACACATTCAAAATTCTTATTCTATTAATTAAACTGAACAAAGATTGCAAAATTCAGCATTTAATAGAAACAAAATTCATATTCGTATATCAATATATAGTGGGATAACTAACTCTTTCCTTTTACTGTTGGAATTTAGTGCGACGGAATCGATTCAACAAGCTTTTTTCTTAGGTGTTGTGGGATATATTCTATTCTGTGGGCAAAGCTTCCTTTAGGTCGTAAATGTTGCGAATATTGTAATATTTTAATTTTTTCTTAAAAGTGGACCAAAGGTTTTCAATTGGATTAACCTCGGGGCTTTGTGGTGCAGTTTTTGGGTATTTTGGGCAGTTATATAATATCCACAAGCGTGTGTCCATGTCGATATATTGTTGGAAGATAAAGTTATCTCTAACCCCTAATTTTTCGGCACATTCATGCAGATTTGCCTTTAAAATGTTTATATACTTCTTTCGAGTCCATTATCCCATCTATAAAATGTAGGTTTCCCACTCCTGCTGTACCAAAGCAACCGAATACCATCAGTGAACCACCACCGTGTTAAACTCTAGAACCGTAACATTAATCGATTCGACTAACATCGTCTATATTTTCATATGTAACTTTTTATTTAATTGCGCGATCAACTAGAACTCTTGTGTAATCCCTGTCGCCATTGTTCTCTTATTGTGAGCACTCATATTTCTTCAGTAAGTATTGCGTTTTTTTTTCAGTTATAGGGCTCGTGTTAGTCGTTTCGACTAATGGTTAGTGTTTATGTAACTTTCAATCTTATATTTTGTTATATTTTTAACGAATATGATTTTTTTGAGATTTCGAAAATGAGTTTTAAAAAGATTTGATGATTTTAAGCAAATAAAAGCTGTTTTTGTCCCTATTAAAAGAATATAATGACAAACTTAATATCCACGAAATGTGGTAAGAGCGTATGGAAAATGCACAGAAGAAGCGTGAAAATGTTATTAAAAAATTAATATATACATATATTCTTATATTATTTACTTATAATGTAGTTTATTATTTTTAATATAAACTGAACTTGTGAATTTCAATATTAATTTTTGTTAATTAAAATAGTTAATCTCAATAGTATTCTACAATATGTTGCTAATAAACATTTAAAAAAATTCATTCTTCAATAAGAGGTAAATATCTTGCTTAATTTCTATACAAAACAAAGTTAAAAAGCTACTTTTAACAATACAATTGACAGTTTGTGCATATGCACGGCAAAAATCGGTTGTAAATGTATGTAGGTCATTTCGTTTCGTTTTATGTATGAAAAAAAAAGATTACGGTTTTAGGGTTAAATAAAGTTAAAAGATTTTGTTTAGAAAGTCGTGTGTTGACTTCCCACCGAATTTTTATGCGTCCATCGGAGATTTTAATATTAAATTTACATTCATCAGACAAAATTACCCTGTTACATGGCATACTTTAACGTTTTTTTGCAGTTAATACTTTTTTTCTTGTTATTAAGTTAGTTAGTTAAGACACGTTACCAGACACCGGTCCAGCTCACTTGGGTCCAAAATTGATCCCACTGTGATGCCCACATTCCGGTCGAACCGAGCCAACCAGACGCATGCACAAAAGAAGAGATCACATCACATCAACCAGGTCCGACAAGGCATGCAGAAACGGACAGCCAACTAATGTCCTAATACCCGAAAGATTTAGATACTGGCATAAGAAAAGCTCGACTGTCTCCTCCTCTTCCTCATCTCGACAACCCCTACATTGAACTGTAGACCCAGTTTACTAGCGTGCGCACCAGCCACCCAGTGTCCAGTAATTACAGCCACCAAAATACGTAGCCTATGTCGTGGCATCCCCATAACAGACCCCGAGCGAGTCTGATCATACAGGAGCCAGATTTGCCTTGACACAGAGCACGTGGGTTCATCATCCCATAACATTTTGATAAAACCGATTAAAAATTTATTCCATTCCACGGTTAGGGCAGATTTGAGATCAGATTTGTTACAGTTTATGTTAGCCGCAAGCAAACTTCACAATTCTTTAATAGAATTGCTATCCGTTTCATTTTTTGGAACATTTTGTAATAAACATATATATTCCAAGGAGTGTGTTTGTGGTTTTTATGTTGTGTAACAATACAGTAGTTACTAAATTCAATTTTTTTAATAATGGATTACTAGAGGTATATCGATATCTTAAAAGAAAATTTGCCTAGCAGTGTTATAAAAATGATATTTAGTAACAGGATCGGCAATCCATTGAGTAAGCCAATATAAAAAAAACCATTTTTTTTTGTTTAAAGGTTTACGTAGTTTATTTACAACAAAAATAATTAAAATTTACGTATTGGGAGAAATTAATTCAGTCCGTTTTTTTTAGCACAAAAAATATAATGCATTAATAAATTAATCAAAATAAAAATTTATCGAATCAATCAAATCTCCACCTCTAAGCCATTATTCGAATTCCGTCTTAGAAAAGCTTCTCGTCTTTTGAAGTAATTCTTTTTGAGCTGATTTTATATTTAAGATATAATTCGGTGGCATGCCAAAAAATATTGTATTCGTCGAAACTGCAAATAGTCAGAAGGAAAAATGTTTTAGAATACGGTGGCGGTTTCTAACAATTGTTTGCAACTTTTGGGTGTTGTCATGTAAATAAATAACTTAATTATGTCTGTCTTTATGTTCCAGCCGTTTTTTTTTTTTTTTAATGTACGCTTCAAACGAAGTAATTGCAGTCTGTTTCGATCACCGAGTTTTAGCAGCTCATAGTACATAATGCCGCCTTGATCCCCCTAAGAGTGCGAAGTTGCATTTTAAATACTAGAACAAGGTAATCGTACTAACGAACAACAAATATGGTCGAAATGGACGAAATTTGGAAGCAGTTAAAAAACACAATAAAACCCATGAAAAAACCAACGTTAAAACCAATAAAAACACTGTGCACTAACGAATGCAAGTTGTAAACTGCTGCGTATACTTCCTTTTGGTTTTACTTGCAAATAAGCCTAAAACATATGTCGTATTATTCCCAAAGTACTGAACCGATTTAAATAAAATTGAGATTATGCACATCTAAGCAAAAGAAAAGCTTAAAATCATATAAACACAATTCTATTTTTACACGGTTTTGTAATAACACGGTCTCAAAAAAAAAAAATAATGAATCCGTTTTTACAGAATTTGTTGAAATAACATTGTCTGGGAAAAAATCTGATTACGTTTTTACACGATTTTGCTGAAATAAAACGGTCTAGAAAAATTCGGATTCTTTTTTACACTATTTAATTTGAATTAGCACGGTTTGAAAAAGCTATTTGAAATGTTAAAAAAGAAAGAAATTATATTTATTAACCATAATTTTAGAACTTCTCACCTTGGCGGTTTTAAAATGTTGTTTATAATTTTTTGACGATTTTTATTTTGCTTTAAGAATTGGCTTATGTACCTTTTTAGCATCAATTTTATAATTTTCTTGTACTCTCATTTTGTTTAAAATACATATTTTATAAAATGTTTTAGGATATGGAACCAATGCCATTCTTTTCTATGTACTTCATATCATTTTTGACATGGTTTTTTCTAGAAAGTATCTACCGTGTAAAAACAGAATTGGGTGTATATATTTTTAAAATTGCTACAGTAGTACGGGCGTAAAAGGCAAAAAATATTTTTGCTTTTTAGTTATATCAATTATTAATTACAGTATCGGGAGTCGGATATTAATACCTTTCTTAAAAAGAAAAAAAAAAAAAGAAAAAAAAAAAACAATCCAGATTTTCTGATGCAATAAATTAATTTTACATAGAAATAAACTGATATTTTATTTCTTTTTAAAAATTAAATAATGTTGTCATGTTGTCACATATAGTTGCTAATATAATTTGGTCGAAAAGTTAATGTTTGGCAAACAAAAACCAAATACCACTTTTAAAGATTATGATATAAAACACAGTTTTGATGCACATGTACAGTAGCTCCAATCCAGGGGGGTTTATTATGTAATTCGACTCGAAACGAAATTATTTTCGAAAGAAATCTCCATTTCGAAAATGAAATGGTATTGTCTAACACGTCTAAAATATTAAGAAACTTAAGAAAATGGATTGTGTCGCATACATCGGTTATTATGAATCTTGATAATGGTAGGTAAGAAATGTAATACCTTGTTTAATTATAAAATCATTTGCATACTACTTAAAATTTCGTTAAAAATTTTCGGCTGCATAAAAATTCATTTATGTATGTATTCAATTGTAACCACAATGATTTAAAAACACCCAAAAGGTCAACTGCCATTCCACCTTTGTTAAAATTAGCTGGAACATTAAAATTTGTAGTGCAAGGTATATACCAACATCAGATTGGCCAAGATCGTCTTTTGGGATTCTCACGCTTAATTTTTAACACTTAATTCCAGTTAGCTTATCAGAGGTATGTGAATCAATTGAAAAAAATCGTTGTTCCAAACATATTGTGTTCAAAATGGCGGAAGAAAAAAATTGAGGCTAAAAAATATTTTTTTAATAAGTGCGGAATATCCGGAGTAATTAGAGCAGTAGACGGCACTCGCATTCAAATAGTAAAACCAACTAGTGATGAGCATTTACTATTCAATAGAAAACAGAAACACAGTATCAATGCTATGGTGATATGTTCTCATATACTTATACATATGTCTATATTAGTGCATGTACCTAGGCGATGGTTTAGAGCTGCTTTTTAGCATCTGGTCTTGAATCTTTGCACTTCATTGAAGGAATCACGAATTAGAATATGTATTTGATTATTTTGAGATTCAAACCGCCGATGTCCAAAGGAAAGCTAAGTCTTAGCAATTACCATCACTTTTACCAAGATACCGATCCAAAGCAAAAAGCTTATAATGTTAGATAGTGGGTTATATAACTGACCTCAAGTGATGAAAACTCATTCACAGAGACCTGATAAAAACCCAATAGTCAACTTTTAGAATTAATTTGTCAATGAATTGAGAGATCAGCATACTTCTTCCAAATCCGAATTTATAACAACTCTTTCAGAAAAATAGGACGATATTGAGCCAAGCTTATAACGAACGTTTTTGGAGAGCATATCCTTAGGCTGAATATGGTATTTAAGTCTAAAAGTCTTCATACGTGCTAATAACTTTAATCTACATATGTATTGATTTAATTTGTACGAGTTTGACTTTTGCATGAATTTATCCCTAATTTTATGTAAATTCTTAATTATAATTTAATGCTAGTTAATTTTTTATTTTGATTATTTTTAGAAATAAAGGCTAAAATTATGTATAAAAGCAAGGAAGAACTTTTTTGTATCCCGTATAGTATAACTAGAATCTAAAGATGAAAAAAATTGCATCATGTATGAGTTTAGCGTGGAGCCACTACATATGCGATTGACAAAACCAATATTACAAAATACTATAGTAGTAAGTCAAAAAAACGCTTTGAGTGCGTTATTATATACTTTGGAAACAATCACAATAAAAAAGTACATTGTTGTCGAATTTCATTATTTTATTTAAACACCACATGAGAAGAGTACAACGAAATCGATGCATTGCATTGCACGTCTTCTCTTACGGTGAATGCGTAAGCCCTTTATCGCGTTTGGTACTTTAAAACTTTCAAGATTTTGAGGTCGACAAATTACTCAACACTTTTTAGAGATGACAATTGAACCAGCTAATTGCTTAATTCTGGTTGGTTTGTATTATTTTTTTATGTAAAAGTTGAGAGGAAAATATATTTAGTTAAGGTTTTGTTTTTGGCTTCATTGAATTTATTACCTTTTTTGAAACAATTTTACTCATCACAAAACATGTAAATCAGCTGTTCGATTGTCAACGCCTCAAAAAGTTGACCAACTTCTTCGCGTTAGAGACGTTGCACGCTTTACTTGAAACTTGTTTTATGAAAATGCACTATTTCAACTTTTTTGAGAAGCCTACAACGCGGAACGCTCATAACGCGAGTTATGTACTTTCACCTTTAGTCATCTACCACTCAGAAAAATAACGAATTAAAACGATTAGTATATAAGAGGTTAATATGATTTTTTAAATTAAACGAAAAATTGGCTTCAGATTATATTATCAATTGTTTTAAAATGCATAAAGTGTGGTTCAATCTAATAACCGCACACCTACAGTGTCTGCGCAGTTTTGTTTTAAATCTACTTTTACTGATACACACCAAAAAAATTTTTTTCAATATAAACTTAAAGTAATTTACCAAAAATAAGTAAAAAGCTCTGACAAACGTCCACATACGATCTTTGTGCTAACAGAAACTGAATAAATATGAAATTCTTACTACTTAATAAAATTAATATTTGGTTGGTCCCTGTTGACATCTTCTATGAAATAGTTGTCACATAACTCAATTGTGACATTTTAATTAAAGATAAATTTGTTGATTTTAAAAGCGTAGTTTTTGGTGACTATTGTAATATTGCGTTCTTAATCAAAACGCTCTTTTCTTCTAGTTACACTTTATCTTTAGTATAACTTCCAAATATGTTATACTTAGATTCGTCAGAACAGAACAGAAATAAATTCTATTTTCAATATACCTTTCGGCCAATTTAAAACTAAAGGTATTTCTATAAAAAAAAGCGGTTACGCTCTTTACATCCAATATTTGCCAAATTTGAACATACCTTGAGTTTAAGACTTCTTTACTTATTAGCGGCTTTCGTAAGGATCATCACCACTTAGCAACAACTAAACAATCACATGAAGGAGTTATTTCTACGCGACGATATATAGCAACCACATCATCCTGGGATGGGTTACAGATTATTTATCTACTTAGTTTGAAATCGACTGACTAATGAAACAAAAAGAAGTCAAAATAGTAATAGCCAGGGCCACATGTTAACAACCTTTGCCACAAAAAGCGCATTGTGCAAGAGTATACGAACTATTCGTGGGGCATCAAGGCTCGTACAATGAGAACTTGATTTAGTTTTAAACATAAACAAACCAATATTCGAAACAACTGTTGAGGATTTGTTTGTTTATTGGTTTTGTTTATAATTTGGTGGAGTATGAATTTTAGTTTTGTTAACATTTAAAAGTTTAGTTTTAAATTTTGGTGCAAGTACGAGTATTTTTTAACAAGTTTGAAATGATTGAGGCTGTATGGCAACATTTTTATTTATGAATATATGTGAAAAATTTAAAGAAAAAAATTACTTGATTACGGCAATCCATTTGAATTACCACAGTTAGCGTAAGTAGACGTGATTTAAGCCGAGATGTTATTTTAAATTTTGCTGTAATCGTCTGATTTATCGGACATTATCATTTGAGTAAAGATGCTTTTAAAATGTTGTTGAATGTTGTTAGAATATATATTGCCTCTTCCAATATTTCTTGCATAATACTCCAACTCGCTTGTGATCAACAAGAGAGTATTACCTCAAAATTTTAAAATTTTCAGTAGAGATCAAAAACTGTTTGTGGTTATATTTCAAGAAAATTTGAAAATCCGAATACATAGCAAAAATATTATACCTTTTTTATGAAAATATACGAAGCATTTGTATTTCCACTTTTGTATTAACTCAAAATAATACTTTTTGGTGACATATGTATGACGAAAATGTCTCAAATGTGGTTTTCGAGGTGAAAGAATAATCAGAATACGTTGAAATTTTTACAGTAGATAGATATTGATGTTGTTAGTTGATCTATTGTAAAAAGTGAAATTTTATAAATTTTGAGTAATACCCTCTTGTTGATCAACTGCGAATTGGCTTTATTTATTTTACTTTACCTTAACCCTTTATAGACACATATATGATGTAACAAGCAGTAAAAATCGCTCCAAGATAGATTTATTATTATTACAAATAAAAACTGGTTGTATCTTAAAAGATGCACCAAGCACTCACTACTCCCATACAAAAATCTTTTGTAAAGTTAGAAGAAAAAACAAAATAATGTCTTAGTGTCCGGCGCAGTCTGATATTGGCTTTGCTCCAATATATGTAAGTTGAAATTAAATTCACAATTCGATTATCTTTGCAAGACAACGAAGCTACATCAATTCCGTGTATACTAGATACATACATATTCTCCGCTAATTCCACGATCATGTTTTAGTCATACTTTCAGATCAGAAAGTTTGTAATTTTTAATTCGACGAATAGTACCAACAGATAAGATGCCATGAGTTTGAAAAAATACTACCAGCGACACTGTAGTGTAATAATTGTCAAAATAAACTTTGTAGTTTTGATAACGGGGTATTTCTCGTAGCAATCTTACTACGTTTGCTGATGATTGGAGATCTGCTTCACCATGTGCTAGTACATCAGGATTCCCATCGTAGATCTCGACCTTGTAAGCATATCCAGAAGTATCACATAGCATAAATAGCTTGAAATCTC
This sequence comes from Wohlfahrtia magnifica, assembly GCA_023159175.1. NCBI lineage: Eukaryota > Metazoa > Arthropoda > Insecta > Diptera > Sarcophagidae > Wohlfahrtia > Wohlfahrtia magnifica. Next base: position 230,203 of record JAKWBJ010000168.1, on the reverse strand, counting down.
TTTTTCTAATTATTGGGCAAATATTGTTTTATACAGCTTCCAATTTTCGTTGAACACATTTGCTTATCAAGACACAATGTTTTCATATTAGAAATACTTCCAAACGTGTTGTTTAGTGCAGTGAGAATAGGTCTATCACGATTCGGGTCATTACTGGAACGCTGATTATTTTGTCGTTGAAATGAATAATTTCTCGAAACTTTTCGAAACGATTACGTGTCAATTTGATTTTTTTATAACGTTTGCGCTACGCTCACTTTCATCAGACCAATAATCCCCAATGTTAGGAAGATCATGTATGACAAAGAAAGGAGTATTCAAATATATTTGCTTAGATTGAACATATCAAAATTAAAGGACTCGATTTCAGTATAATTAAAGATTTCGGCAACTATATGCTCTTCAAAGTTTCAGGAAACATATAACGCCAAATTTGATATGGTATTGATAGTTCATTATATTTTTCGGTAAATTGCTATCGCTTTCAAATTTTAATTGTTGATCATTATACTCTAAACGGCCCTTTTTCCATATAATTCTTTCAAATTCAGAAGTCTTGCAGTTAATTTCCAAGTTACAAAATTTATAAGGGAATTGAGAAGACGGAATATAATCAGATGAAGTATTTTGTAAATTTAAATTAGCAAGTGAAGAAGGTTCGGGCCCAAGTAGATCTAAGTAATTTGATTCCGCGCAATTCAAATCTCCCGTATTTGTATCGTCATTGATTATGTTGATAAAGAAGTCCTGAACTGATAAATTGAAATCAATATCGCGCTGACTCATATCTTCATTATATAAAATCTGTTGCATACGATCTATTTTTTCGAATTATTTTCTTGTACCTCATAACTATCGCTTTGGTTTTCTAAGTCATCACTGCTGTCGTCACAGATGTATTCGCTATTACAAAGAAATTTGCAAACGTCATCATTGTTCATAATTTTCTTACCAACTATAATAAAATTTGCCGACTTCTTTCACAAAATTGTAATAAATTACATTAAAAAAATTAACTGTAATATCTTAAAAACGATATAAAATCACTCAAGCATTTACAAGTGTCGATCGTCCACTTTCAACCACAAAGTTATTAATTAAATTACATATAGTCAATAAAAATTTAGTGCAGCGCAAACTAATTATTGTCGTAGGTGCCCAGTGTATCTTGAAAGATACAACAGGATAATACTGTGTATAGAAGAGCTTAGGATGGGGAACTCATTGAAATAGCGAAATATCATTTGAGAACTAATTTTACCGTTATTTTTATATTTATAAATATATGAATTGTGCAATGTTTTGGCAAGGGAAAGATTAGGATTCATTATTATAATCCTTTATTGTAAATATTTTTTATGCTTTTAAGTTCCAGCAAATGGAAATTTAAAAATACTTTTTTTTAATGATGGCCTCTTATATACCTCCTAAATCTTATGAAGTCAACTTTAAGCTATTTCGATCAAAACAGTATCTACAGTGTTTTTCATTGTTGGATCTTTAAAAATACAAGGGACATTTAGGGGTTAAAAATGTCTTAAATATTTGTAAAGGGTCCGCATTTTAAGGTTTTTTTTTTTCAACTAGTGCTTATTTCGTGAATGGTAACACTTAGCTCATGTCTGATTTGACAGATAATTAGTTTTATCCTTCCGCTGAAAAAATATGGCTGTGTATACGCTTCGCTAAGTGGGCCTGCGATCGACTTACAGAAGATGCCGATTTTGCCAAAAAAAAAATTCATCTTTTCAGATGAAGCTCATTTTGATCTTGGCGGGTATGCAAACAAACAAAATTGTCGCATTTGGGGCACAGAAACCACGCACGCATACATTGAAAAGCCGATACACCCAAGATGAGTCACTGTTTGGTGCGAATTTTGGTCCAGAGGAATAATTGGGCCATTTTTCTTCGAAAATGAGCAAAGAGTGGCCGTTACAGTCAATGGCGATCGTTATCGGGCCATGTTAAACGAATTTTTGTTCATAAAAATTGAAGAGGATATTAGCAACATTTGGTTTCAACAGGACGGCGCTACGTGCCACACAGCCGAAGCTATACTCGATGTTTTGCGCCCTGAAGATCGCATTATCAGCCGCAGAGTGATGTCGTTTAGCCATCTCGGAACTGCGATTTGACGCCGTTGGACTATTATTTGTGGGGTGCCGTCAAAGATAAGTGTTACGCCAACAAGCCAGAGACAATTGACGCCTTAAAGAACAATATTCGTGAAGCCACTTGTGAAACACAGCTGCACACAATCGATAAAGTGCTTAAAAATTGGACCGATCGTGTAGGCTACTGCATGGCCAGCCAAGACAGCCATTTAAATGAAATTATTTTCCATTATTAACCGGAAGGATTGTACTTTGAAATAAAAAAAGAAATTTGAGAAAATATTGTTTTTTTTTATAGTATTAAAAAAAAAAAAATTATTTGGCGGACCCTTTAGAAGATTTCTTGGACAAACTTTTTAAATTTCTTTGTTTTTAGAAATTTTAGTTGTTAATTATTAAGATTTTGTGTGTTGTAATACTTTATGTATTTAGAACAAGATTTCAATAGATGCCTATCATAATAAAAAATAATAGGCCATTGTTCAAAATATAGTACTTTAAAATATAACCTTTAACGTCTTGGTTTAAAATTTTCTTATAGAATGAGCTAGATTCTTGGTATTATTTTGAGTGCTATACTATATTTACTATTTATTCAGGATAATATAAAGTAAATTTTGCTGCTAACTTAGCGCTTGTGTACATATACTCTTACAAATATTCTATAGGATTGGGGCCAGGCATCTCTGGATCATTATATGTATTTATATAAGCGAATCTCTTACCATAAGGGAGAATGCTTCGGTTCAAATTCGTGGTATAATCAATAATTCCCACTTCAATTAAACATCGCAGCTAATTGTGCGAAATTGTATTTTAGTATCATTTAAGGTGGGTTTAGACGATGAGACTTTACGTACTTAAAATCACATAGAAAATTCCATCCGTATTTTAAAATTGAGAGTAAAAATCTTGCTACACCTTTTTACGTCTATACGATACGTAAAAAAAAATAAAGTAAAATGAAAGCAGCTGCTCCAAAAGTGTCCAGTAATGCGGGCGAACAATTTAGCTTTTTTCTTTGTCCACCTTATTTGTTTACATAAGAATTCACTCCGTTCTAATGGTGATTTTTTAAAAATTTTTAAAAAACAAAGAATGCAATACGACTCAAAATTTCATGCGAATTTTCTCTAAATGTCGTCCGTTCTATTACATATTGACCCAGCCAAATTTTTACTACATCTTCGATCCGAGACCACATACAATGTATACAATTCCTATTTACATTCACACAGCGCTGGCCTAGGCCGTCAGATGGGCCTGATGGAACACACATTGTAAGCGAAGGTTGGATGGGTCCAATACTACAGACGTTGTAAGTGAAGGTTGGATGTATTCAATGCTAGACATTGTAAGTGAAAGTTGGAAGGGGTTAATTTTCAAATATTTTCTTTTAATTCATTTATCGCAATTTGAATAAAAATCCAGTTTATAGGCCATAATCGCTTCCATACAACACCCATACGTCCACTTATACTTTTAAAAACATTTTTTTCCATTTTAATTCGGAAAAATTAAAAAGAAAAATATTTGCAAAAAACAGAAACGAAATTGCATTAACAATGTAATGCATTACAAACCCATCCAAATCGGATGCTAGTGTGATGGCTTGTTTACTTCTAATGTACATTTAATTTTACAATGTATTGGGAATGAGACTAATCCAAATCGGATGTTAGTTGTATGTGCTTAAAATTTGTTGACATAATAGTATACAATCTGATCTTTCATTTGTAAAAACTTTTGTACTGATGGTGACACGATACCATCCGCTCTCTTCTACACAAAAATTTGTGTTGTAGGACTTGTATCACCGTCTAACCCCACTCCTTTAATAATAACCTAACTTATTCATTTTAAATATTTCCAACTTCATTCGACTCTTAGACTAAAGTCTACGAGTTACAGAGATACCAGAATTTGCCGAAATTCTTACTGAAGAAATAATCTTTTGCAGAGGTTTTTGTTTTTTGCAGGTGAAAGATGGTTATTTATAATTTCGTTTTTTGATTTAAGCAATTTCATTATAACTTTTGAGTCACTGTATATAGTTTTTAAGAGAGAATCAGTTACCAAATACTTTATAGTTTGTATAGCTTAGTTTTAGATACTTTTCATTGAACTTCATTAATATTATATGATTGTGTGGAGCTCTTCTATATGTATTGTATGTATAAATTGTAGATTTTTAAAGTTTTGATATTTTGCATAAAATCGGTAAAAAAAATATATATTTTTTCCTAATAATCTCACAAATCAACTTTTGGATTTTTACAAAAACCTGTGATATTAAGTGCATAGTCCATACGTAAATCAATTGTACACTTTCTGCATTAAGGAATATCTTCTATTAAGTGGATTATTACAATAATTGAAGCTTCACAAAAAAAATAAAGAACATTTTAATAAATTCTTAAAAATATATTTACCAATGTCCGATCGAAATTTTTTGGGAGACACAGATTCGCTGCCATTGTCATCAGATCTAGGAGAACGTGTCCTTTCGTTTGAACCCTAAATTTTAAAACATTGTATAAAAAAAATAAACCAAAAAATGTATATAAATTACAATACTTGCCATCTTAAAGCGAACCACAAACTTATTTTCCAATATTGTACTTAGAGAATACTGACGCCGTCAAATTCAAAGAGTTGCCAAGTTTATCGAAAATAAGAAAATATAACATAAGTTAAGTGTTGTTAATTTAGCAATTTTCATGTCAAGTCCACATTATTATATAATAACACAAGGTGACTGATGCCGTACTTACACTAAACAATTTCAGTATTGAGGACTGAAATCCCGATTGTCACTAATACTAACTTTAATCACTTTTTTCGAAAATAGGAACAATTTCATGTGTGTGATCGCACAATTTTTTTAAATTTGTCCAGAAATTCTTAATGATGTCCTTATTTATAGTTAAAAGTAAACGGTCCAATTAGTCTTGTAGTAACTTGACGTGTCTGCTGATATGATAACCAAATGGAGAATATATACAAATGGTTAGTTGTTCTGTAACGAACGTAACGTAGACGAGGTGTTTCTTTTTTCAGCCGAATTTTTCTACGTTTTTACTTCACACCCAACATCAGCTGATATTAAAGAGTAAGCAAAGAATTCGCGCTTAAATGAAATAGATAAACAAAAGTTTAAAAGTGTGTGTTTTAAATTATTATTATTGAATAATAATTAACTTAAATTAACTGAATGATGAAAAATTAATTTTGTTGGTGCAAGAGCATGAATTGATTTATAAGTGTTTTTGTTTCTTTTTTGTTTTTTTGTTTATACAAACAGTTGAAAACAGCTGACAAGTTTTTACTTTACCAACTAACCACACTTGACATTTTGATCACGTTACTTTTACGTCCCATCCACGTTACTTCTAGACTAATTGGGCCAAAATTTGAGGTTAAAGTTATTGCACACTTTTTTTGGGCTAGCATAAACGATTTGTGAACTTTTGGGTATTTCTCGAAAACTCTTCGTTCAACTTTGTTCAATTTTTGTCCAAACATTCTAAGTACTCCTTATCATAGTTTATATTCAAATTTAAAGTTGAAGCTACTGCACGCTTTTTATAGGGCAGTAATGATTATTTGATAAAAAAAATATGAATCAAAAATGATATAAACCATTCCCAAAAAACTACAGTTTGGTAGTTATAGCCCAACAAACTTTTCGAAAATACAGTATTTTAAATATCATTACAGTTTTTTATATTGTACAAAAATATGAATCAAAAATCCAGAATAACCTACAGTTTAGGAGATATAGCCCAACAAACTTTTCGAAAATAGGAAAAATTGCATGTCATTTTAGTTTTTTTTAATTTTAAGTGAAAAATATTTGTTGTGTTGACATGGATCAATAGGGTATAAAAATACGAATCGGAATTGGTATAAACAGTTTTTGAAGAAACTACAGTTTGGATATAGCCTAACAAATCATTAAAGCGAACTAAAAATTAAAGGGGGGACGGATTTTTCTAGCTCTAGAGGATCTTTCACTAATAAGCAGTATTGTATCTTTTAGGGAAAAACTCGACAATATCGAAAATTTCGCAAAATCTATGGTAAAGACGATGAATTCATCGTAACGGGTTCAGGTTCGCTATTTCTAATAACTCTGAACCCGCTGAACCCATGTAAGAAGTGGTTAATGGGTTCGTAAATGGTTAATAAAAAATATTACAAAACAATAAAATACCAACGAAATTTAACGAAAATGTAACCAGAGCACAATCTAAACATCAAATATGGTGAAATGAAAATACTCTTTTTTCTGTTCAAAAATTTACAAGGGGAAAGGGCAGAAAGTCTTCGAATGTAAATGTTACCAATTCGATTGATAGCTTATTTCGGGCGTCTAACTCTTAAAATGAACCCACACATTACAACACCAACGACAAAAAATTATCTTTTCCTGGTTTTTTGCGCTATCAAATTAATGTTTTCAAAAATGAGAAATTATTGGAATTTTTGGGATGTGTTTTATATCAAAAAAAAAATAAATTTTTTTTGTTAATGTTATCGTACGTGTCAGGCGTCACAAAGAATTCAGCAATAAATAATTTGGTCAAACGTGCAACAAAATACTCGATATTTAAATAAGAGCATTCCGCGAACACATTCTTCAAAAGGTTGTGGTAATATGTATGAAAAATATTCATGACTGGGAAAAGAAAAATTCGTTGTACTATTTTGGGAGCAACATTAAACAAGCGGCTCAGGTTATATGCATGGTACCTGCTACACAAGTAGGCGTCGATATGGGCGTACACATTGACCGTGCAGAAAGCGGAACTGCTGTTAGGATAGGATAGGAGAGAGTGGCAACAGCCTTGCTAAGCAAGGAAGTCTAGCTTAAGCACGCATAGTGGCCCGTTGTTATACCACATAACGCGTTGTCCCTGTTCTATTCATCAGAGTCCTGGAGATCGAAAAGAGTCCTCGCACAGAAGCACATCCCTAGATTAGATCGGAAATCAGCCCGAGAGTCTAATGAATTTGGCTATGTAAAGGATCGCTGGCTCCGATAAGCCACGAAAGGGAAAGCTTAGTGTGAGAAGTTTCCGCCGTGCTAGAGACGGACACTAGAAGATAATGTGGACCACAGTTTCGTCCTTTTCAACCAATCCACAGCTACGCTGAAAGACATCTGCAGTTAAGCGCAGCCTTTGTACATGTCTACCAACTAATATACTTTCGCTAAAGCGCAAGTTTAACGCAGGTAAGAGGCAAACCCATCCTTACATGAAGATGAGTGTCCGGAAGAAGTGTATCCTCCCTAGCGAGCTCATCAGCAGCACAGCTACCGAGGATGTCATTGTTACCAGGAACTCAGAACAGGTGTACACAAAACTGTCGCGATAATGCCACAAGCGAATCACGGGTCAGGGCCAGCTTAGAGTTGAAGGGCGAACCTGAAAGTGATCTGATCACCGCCTGACTGTCAGAACAGATATATATCGGTGGTAAGAGATCCATTACCAAAGATCCAAGGATTTGCAGCATGAAAAATGGCCATAACTTCGGCCCGAAACATATTGCAGTAGTCCGGTAGGTGAAGAGAAACACCAAGGTTGAGCCTCCCGAAAAAAATTCCACTGCCCACCCTGTTCTCTAGTCTTGAATCATCCGTATAGATGTCCACTGAATCGGTGGCGATGATAAAGTCAGAGGTCCAATCTTCCCTACTAGGAATTATGACATAGAATCCCCTATACAGTTCAGGTCCAGATGAGGCATAGTCGGTATCACCCACTATCAAGGGTTCCTCAGATGGAATGGGGAAATGTCCCGAGGGGATAATATGCCAGCGTGATAGAGCGTTCTGTTTCACCGCTACAAGTTTCGACCGTTGCCTGACAAGTATCCCCCAAGGGAGCCATCCAAGCATTACAAAAAAAAGCCCTTGAAGGGGTGGTACGTGACGTACCTGTGATCTGAATTGCAGCAGATCTCCTAACCTTATCAAAGAGTCTGGCATTGCAATCTTTATCGAGGCCTATTTCGCGCATATTACTCTTTTGCAGGAGTAGGTGGCACAAGCCACCTTGCCAATTCTTCCAGCCAGGTTGGCTATCCAACTTAACTTAGAGTCAAGAATAAGGCCCAGATATTTAACAATAAAACTCAAGCTAAGATTGGCCACATTCACGCTGAGCAAAAGTAAGGAATCTTATACCCACTAGTGAATAGCATTGTATCGGGCTTATAAGGGTTCGTACTAAGTCCAAGTTCCCTGTACCACTCAGATACAATCCTCATGGTCTGTGGGAAAAGGCCAGACATTTAAATGGTGTTATCATGCTTATAAGCGACGATCCTATCACCAGAAGATCAAGCCTGGTACGGAGCGTTTAATCGCAAGGTTTCAGAGAAGCAGAGGCAGGACTCACCTCTGGGGTACCCCTACTGACCGTTCTCTGACGCTGTACATCTCATAGGAGGTAGTAACAAGCTGAGTTCTAAGAAGGAGCTCTATTAACGCAGCCAAGTCATAATTGACGCCGAGGTCACGTAAGGAATTAATTATTGAATTAGGGCAAATATTACTGAAAGCCCCTTCAACATCAAGGAAGACAGCAAGCGTGTACTCTCGTACGTGTAAGAATCTTTCCACCTGTAAGATTAATGAGTGAGGAACTGTCTCTGTCTAGTCCAGTTTACGTCAGAGCTTCGAATAATATCGAGATATCCGCCAGGGAACTCAAGACCTAGCGAAGCCGACTGGCCTCGATAGAGGTTCAACACTTTCGCAGAAGTTCCTCCATGAAACTCCCTTCGCACGCCTTATCGCAGATACGGCGAAAATTCTCAATTTCCCAATTCCATTAAGGAGGCCTAAGCCTTTCTCTGTACGTGGGATGCTTTGTCGGGGATGCAGCCACCATTTTAAGTGGAGTCGATAAAATTTCCTTTGTTATCCGAGCTTCCCCACATCTAGTGATATGCGTTTGCGTCGCAGTCAATTATGAATTGAGTACCCGCTTCATATGCCTCTGCAACCAGTTGGCTTACGGTTCTTACAGGAGACTAAGACCACAGTCGTGTGCGAAGTACGATGATACTACGCAGAGAAATCCATTGATCTGATCGATCACTATTGACACGGTGGCCTTGGCGCTGAACCTGTTAAGTAGAAAATCATTAATAATCGTGGAGTCCGCAAACCGGCGCTGATCCTCAAACCTTATCATTTATGACCCATGGTGTTCTTGGACATGACAATGCCGGCCTCAATCTGCATCGCGCTGAATAAGTCAGAGTTTGTGATTCGACTAAATGAGGAGCGCTGCAAGGAAATGCTATCTACGTCATCAGACGCTTTCCTTGTGGCAGGATCGGTGCAACTGGCATGCATTCCAGCTTGGAGTTGCAAAGACGCACGAGTACAAGACGCCTTATACATTTTAAGTGTAATTGCTCCGAAAACATATTTGATCATGCCATCGCGGCCCTTGGTCAAGTTTAGGATGATCATCGCATCTCTTGCGTTGCTCTTTACCTCACTGATCTTCGGTGTTCAGATCAGTGTTGCTCAACTTCGGTATCTGAAGTATCTCTGCAGAAGTATAGGGTTCGGCAAATATATGTGCCCTCGACCGAGGACGTTAAGAAATCTGATCCAGATGGATAGAATCAAGCTTAGCCACCAGCCAGACTACCACAACCTTGCTGATCGCTACCTTATAGAGCTCCATTAGATGGATCTGTACAGGTAACGACTTTGATGTGACCCTAAAAGCACCCTGCATCCCAACTGGGTGAAGGACCAGGGTTTGAAGATATGGCCCCAACTAATTCCTTAAGTAGTGCTACTTCACCAATCTCCATTGTGCGGGTGTCTATTATCCGCAACCGCCACGTAAGACTCTCCTTGACAACCTCGTTTAGAGGTTTAGAAAGTCAGGTAGAAACAGCAGTTCTAGGTCGCTTAGAGGACTGCTCAAACTGTTCAGCTGACCTTTGCCTGGTGGAGCACCCGAATTCACAGTGGAAGCAGGAGGACGGTAACTAACATGAGACCTGGCCCATGCCAATTTGCCTTTATCGTTTTCCAATAAGACAGCAGGATCGACCTCACCCATCTTCTTCAGAAATTTAGCAGCCGACTTCCAGTTCCTAAATGTTCTAACACTAGCACCACCATTGGCGCGAAAGCCAGAAGAGCTTTTAGAAGGTGAGGGGTTAATGACGGAAACTGTCGCTTTCGGCCTGTCAACCAACGCCTTAGCGTCAGTTGAGGGTGTAGCCGTAAAGATAAGCTTAGCAATGCTGATATTGACGGCATGCAAGCTACTGGATGAGTAGCTACAGAACCTGCTGTTACAGAAATACCCGATTTAAGGGATGGTTTAGCGGCTTTAGCCGCGGTTTTGGATTGGGAGCCACTGTAACCAGGGGCTGAAGTAGCGCAGATCGGAGTTTGCCGGGAAAGCGCATTGCGTGCACCTGCAAGGGCAGGTGCGGATTTGTGGATTTTTTAGTTTTAGGCTCAATAAATGTTAGGATCCATTTCAAAACCACTATCCAATGGCGAAATGTGTAGTAACCATAATGGTCCCATGGGTATCTTTGAATCAGAAAGGCAATGCAAGGGTTGACACCTACCTTCATAGAAATTTGCGCTAATAGCCAGACCGGTACTAATCGGGAGTGCTATCAACCGAACCCACACCATCAACTTATCGGCGACGGTCAGAATGTATTTTGCGGCCTGCCAAAGTTCTAACAGCATGGAGGAAGTTGTAGAATTGAAAGAAATAGCACGGAGAACATCATACTACTGGGCCAACCAATTGAGCGTGTGGATAGCTTCTGCTATCTGGAAAGCGGATGTCAACAAACGGTAGTGCAAAGACAACAACAGGCTCAAAAAAGAGCGGCATTCGGACGACTGCAGTCAGTAAGGTGAAGCTCATACATATCCAGGCAAACTAAGCTCAGAATATTCAACTCATGTGTTAAGTCAATTCTGTTGTAGGGCAGTGAAACCTGACTTGTGCCTAACATCATTACGCAAAAGCTACAGGTAAACACAAACAAATGCCTTAGAATCATAAGCAATATATTCTGGACTAACACCATAAGCAACATAGATCTATGGAATTTGACGACTGAAGAGCCCATACTAAAACAAATAAGACAAAAGAAGTGGAGGTGGATCGGCCATACCTTAAGAAAAAGTCATCAGGTAAACACAGTCGACGAAGAATTACCCGGCGACGCACAGTTATCCAAGAAGTAAGGCAACTAAGGCATCCTCACTGGAGCCATTCACACCTAGGTTACCTACCCCGGCGCTACTTGTTTCAGAAGACTACAATTACAAGCCTGAGTCGACATAATCACAACGTTGAATAGTCCCAGGACAGAAGGAAGGTTGTGCCAAAGGATGATAACGATCGCTTCTGTATGCGTTTTCAAATAGCAGCACTGTACTAAGTAATAAGCCAGTGGTTAACTTTAGCAAATACCCATAGATACAGCAAACCGTTAGCGTTGCTTACTTTTGCCATTAGCAAATGCAAGGAAGGAATCTCCTCCCCTACACTAGGCGAGTCACAGCACGTTACAGGTGGCCGGGACTCGAAGACAGTAAGACAACTTGTATGGTGGTTCATAAGGATCGCTATTGACTTTACCTTATGGGTCTACACCTGACCACCGAACTGCTCTTAGTTTACGTTAAAAGGGGGCCCCGGACAAACATCTTGCACACTTAGGCCTGATAGAGTCCTTGTGATGCCCATAAAAATCCCTCCGACAGCCTTATCAGTTGTCTGCCCAGCTCGCCCCCCAAATAAATTTGCTAATCAGCCCTACAGGAGTCTCCATGTCATGTCTCTCCATTCAACAGTGACCCGTAAGTGCCCCTATTACCGCAGATATGCTGCCTCTCTCGGCAAGCTTAGCAGCTGCCAAGACCTCTTCTTGTCCACCCTCAGCCAGAGAGCTCTAGCCGGTCTTAAAGTTGAAGCTCGTCCCCACCTCTCATCAAATACACGATCCTACACCACTATGATCCGGTATCCAGATAAGATATCAAAGTACTCACATATCACTCTCAATAATAAGTGACATTTCCTCACCGTCAGAGACTTAGTATAAATAGCACCTAAGGATCTAATAACACACTGACTGTCCATATAAATGCAGACCTTCCGGACCATTGTGACATTATCTTTCAGTAGGTCAACAACCTCACAGATAGCTGCCACCTATGCCTGAAAAACACTGCAGTGGTTAGTCAGCCTGTATGACCTATTTACATTGAGATCAGGAGAATGAACCTATTCCACCATTCAGCTTTTACCCGTCCGTGAAGAATCGAATACTTCCCGTATCTCCCTCCAACGACTTTTTCCAGGTATTCCTATTCGGAATAGATGTCCTTAGATTGGTCGTTGGTAATAGACATGGAATACAGTAGTTCGTCTTCACGGCAGACAAACCCATCCGGTGCAACAGCTCAGCGGAATTCTCCAATAATCTACTATTACTTGAAACATATTTTCTGAACTTTGAAATTGTTTCTGAGGACGGAACGCATCAAGATCGTGTGGACTTACTGCATGTATCGGAAAGAAAACAGGAGCTGTTTTAGCTGTTTTGTGCTGGGACACGAGCAGACAGAATGACAAGGACCGCACAGAGATACAAAGGGAATATGTTTACGATGTGGCGAAGATGGTTACCTTTTAAAATTTTAAAATAATATGGAAACATCCAAATGATGAATTTGCACAGAATTAGGCAAATCTCTGACCGACTGTGTTCCAGGCTGAAGAAGCTGCAAATCCGACATACGATAATGAAAATACTTCAACTGAGCATGCATTGGAGAAAGTGAAATTTTGTGGAAACAGTTGTTGAAAAATCAAATAATAACAACTTATCGTGCGACCAAAATGTCGTCAATTCTTAGTAGAGGAAATTTATCAGCTATGAACTTCGTATTCACAGCCTTATAATAGTCCACACACATTACATACGACTTCTGACCATCAACAATTCTTTTCGGCACCAAAATCAGAGGACAATTACATCAAAAATCTTTTTATTATGTTTACCATTTGTCTGTGAATTTCCTATTTCGTAGAATGGGCACTAACATACATATATACCAGCGAGTAATCGCTCAATCTAAGTTTCTGTTCGTAAAATTTGTTTTAGCTCTGTACAAACTGTTGTCAGATCTAACAATATTGTCAGAAAAATATACAAAAAAATGTCTTACAACTGTGTAAACCTTAATTTTTTTCTTTTAACACAGAAAGCATTGTCAGACTGCTATTAACAAAAATATTGCGAAATATTCGATAATCGTGTGAACACATTTCCTTTTAATATCAAAACATCAGTTAGTAGTCACTTTGTTTTATATTGTCAGATACCAGAGCTTTTAACATCTCACAACAAGATAATATACAGACAAAAAACGTATGTAAAGAAAGAAAACAAGCGCCAAAAATTAAAAAACACACTCATCTATATAATCAATAGAAAAATAAATTTTTTGTCATCTCTTTTACGTAGTTCTACTGCACCGATTTTGAAAAGATATGAAGTGACTCCAACCCGTAATCGGACATGTTTCTTTCTCATAGAAAAGTGCAACAATCGACCAATCAATAACAAAATGCATATCCTTCGCAATCTAGCACAGTTATTAAGTGTCTTAGGATTTATGTTAATATACTTCTATGCTGTTGAATATTGTTAACTATGTCACATTAAGCTGAACAAGGGTGTTGACTTTTTTTGATGAACTTTTCTAGCCAATTCCTCCTAAAGATGTCCAACTACATTAGGTTCTAGACTTAGCGCATGTGTTGTTTATACAAGTTCGAAACAATTACGAATCAACTAAAGCTTTGTGACACCTGATGTATGCATGGGATAGTTACCTTGATAGAATTCGCGGTTGTTTACGATACCCAACTTCCCTGAACTACGAGTAGCTCTACATTTTCTTTTCGAATGTTAAGATAAGTAAATGGGACTATTTTACCAACTTGCACACCACACCAGCATTCAAAATAAAAAAGAAATAAAGTATAGTTTAATAATTTTTTTATTGGTATTTAAGTGGTACCTAAATTTATAATCACATTAAATGACACAGCAATAGCTTTCTTTACATATAAAAAGTTTATTGAATACGCCCCGATAAACGAAATACTACTCTAAGAAACACAAAAACGATCACCACAACCACAGACTATATGCATAACACCTCCTTTCTTGTCTGTCCAAAATTCTACTTCACTGCAAATTATACAAATGGGGCGCAAAGGAGAAAACACTCCTTTAGAACAGCGAAAACTTGTTATTTTCCATTATGAAAAAGGTAAAAAGTACAAAGAGATTGCTGAAATTCTGAATATAAAACCAAATACAGTTGGGGACATTGTCAGAAGGCACAAAAATGAAGGAAGAATACATTTCATAAAGCAGACAGGTCAGCCAAAAAAATTGACCGAGAGGGAAGAAAGTTCAATTGTGCGAAAAATAAAATCTAACCCATGCTTAGTGCTCCCAAATTAGTCACAGAGGTGCTCAATGAGCTTAAAAAGAAAATATCTGCATCTACTATACGAAGAACCATAAGAAAAAAAGGTTTTCATGGCCGAGTAGCACGTCGTAAGCCATTGATTAATTTACGCAACCGAAAAGCTCGTTTGAGTTTTGCCAGGGAGTACATTAAGAAGCCTGAAACTTGGTGGGATGACGTTATATTTGCGGACGAGAGCAAGTATAACGTATTTGGATCCGATGGGCGTGTAATGGTGTAGCGGAAGCCAAATGAGGAGCTACAACCACAACATTTAAAACCAATCGAAAAACATGGAAATGGACATGTGGTGTGGGGTTGTATGGGAGCTAAAGGGACGGGAAAATTAGTTTTTATCAGTGGAATTATGAATAAGAAATCATATTTGAATATCCTCCGTCAAAATTTGAAAGAAAGTGCAAATAAGCTGTGCGTTTTAGATTCTTTTAAATTCTACCAAGATAACGACCCAAAGCACAAGTCGTGTTTAATTCAAGAATGGTTGCTCTATAACTGCCCTAAAGTTCTCCATCCACCTGCACAATCCCCAGACCTCAATCCGATTGAGAATTTATGGGATGAGCTGGACCGGCGAATCCGCAACTACAAAATAACATCCATTGAAGACTTGAAATTGCGGCTTCAAGAAGAATGGGATCGTATTCCTGCAGCTTATACAGCTAAAATAGTAAAAAACATGTCAAACCGTCTAAGTGAAGTTATAAAACAAAAGGGTTATCCAACAAAATACTGAATTTTATATAAAACCATTTTTCTAATATATTATTTGTTACTTTTCAAAGAAAACCGAATATTATGACGCGCAATATTTTATGCTACCTGAATTAATTTAGTTTTTTTCGTTATATTGTTATTCTTTTTTTCTAAATACAAATGTGAACTTTCTAGTGTCTAAATAAACTATTAATGAAAAGAAAAAAATGTTGAAAAAGATATACATTTAGCTTAAGACGAATCAGTTAAACATATCTCTTTAATAAAACCGAATATTAACGACACTAACTATAACTAAAACTACATTAAAAAGACGACACACTTTAACCAATAAATTATGTACTATAAAAACATTAGTATGATTTTTTTCTAAAACTTAAGTTTACATATCTTTTTGATTATTTTCTATTATATATTTTAATTTTAATAAGCTCCACACTTTTTATTTATTACAAATTTGTTTTTCCTTACTACTTAAGTGTGAAATGTATGAAATAGCAACAAAATAGCTTCAAGTTTGTCATGTTGACATTAAATTATGAGTTGCTATCTAATTATAATTTTTTATATTTGTGTATTGCAAAGTGGTAGGCACAAATTGCTAATATTACTCTTGGAATTTTGGAAACTTCAAATATGGAAATTTTGCCTCAAAAACCTGTCACTGGGCCTCTAGTGTATTTTTTACTCAGCCATATAAAACGCATATCGATGCGGACAGCAGTTAGTTTATTTGATGTAAACTCAGCGAGTAGAGTTTATTCGATATTAGCTCAGAGAGAGATATTAGCTTATAGAGTTTGTTGGTAGCGAGGATTTGGAGTAAACCCAGTGTAGGCTTTAGTGTGGGTAAACTCTGGTTGAAAATGTCGTGATCGAACCTAAGTTGTGGCAACGATCAGGTTGGAAGATCTTTAGGTAGAAAGATCTGTGTAATAATTGTTGTTGTTTCAGACAGTGGAACACAAAACTGTGGTAAAGCGTTTTAATTAAAATGCAGACATAAATTAATTTTTATTTTAACTGCAGTCTACGAACTTATTAGTAAGCGTTCTTGAAAAATAATAACGTGACAATATGGAAAGTGTTAGTGAATTAATGACGTAATACATATATTTTAAGATTTGTTTCCTAAAAAATTTATGTATGTACAATTTTTAGTTGTTTGAAAAATTTCGTTTACAAATTTGATCACAAATGAAACACCTTTTTTGTTATATTTGAAAAGAGCTTTATTAAATCAAATATGGGCCATTTTCATCAAGAACTTTTCGAAATGTTCGGGGTAAAACCGTTATACCATTTTATATAATGAAGAAATGTGCATTGTTCCAAAAACAAGTAAAATATTTGGGGCATCTAGTTAGAGCAGATGGCATTTCCACAGATGGAGACTGGCCTCGTCCCCTAAACCTTCATGATTTATGTAGCTTTTGGGGACTCTGCACATATTACATACGCTTCATGAAGGAAATCCGAAGAAAAGGCGTTCCAGACACTAAAAGACCTATATTCTGCTGCACCGGTTTTGGCGTATCCGGTCACTAGTGAAAAATTTGCCCTTGCCAGTGATGCCAGTAGATATGGTATTGGTGGTGTACTCTTCCAAGTAGTCAATGGGGCAGAGAAAGTCGTAGGCTATTATAGTCGTACACTGTCAAAACCTGAGCGTAATTATTGTGTGACCCGATGTGAGCTACTAGCATTGCTGGAATGCATAAAACATTACCATAAATACAGCCAACGTTTTCTGCTAAGGACTGAACATTTCGCACTGAGATGGCTCCTGTAACTTAAGAATGCTGAAGGACAGCTAGCAGGTAGGATTGACCACAACCAGACCTATGGCTTAAACATTGAACACCGAAGAGGTATAAAACACGGCAATGCTGACGCTTTCTCAAGGCGGCCTTGTAATTTGGAGTGTAAACATTGTGTGAAGGCTGAGAAGAAGGAATCAATCATTGATATCCGGCTAACGCAAATAGATGCAAACGAAGATTGGTCAGGAGCGCAAAGAAGTGACCGAATATTGGCAAAGATTATAGTAGCAGAGGAAGAGGACAGTCGGTCTACCCGTAACTTAACCATTTTCCTGAAATAATTTTAGTCCAGCCATTGATATTCGTTGCAGAATTTCTGCTAGGCTTCTGAGGTGTTCGTCGAAAGTACTGCCCATCACTATTATGTGATCGAGGTACACCAGACAAGTCTTTCAAAGGAGTCCTTCTAGTAAGCGCTTTATAAGCTGCTTGAAAGTGGCCGGCGCATTGCAGAGCCCAAATGCCATAACTTTAAACTGCCACAACCCACCGTTTGCACTGAAAGCAGTTTTTTCCTTATCCTTGTCTGCAATCTCTACCTGTCAATACCCGCTTTGTAGATCCAATGTAGAGAATCACTTTTTTCCAGCTATTGTATCGAGTGTAGCTGTCTTTTTTAGTGACATCGTTCAGCTTCCTGTAGTCTACGCAGAATCTTGTACGGCCATCTTTCTTTTTAACTAAGACTACAGGTGAGCTCCAAAGACTCGATGATGGTTCAATTACACCGCTCTTCTGCATTTCATTGACGAACTCCTTAACCTTATTACGCTTCGCTAGAGGTATACTTCTGGGTGCCTGTTTTATCGGTCTCGCTTTACCCGTCTTAATTTCTGCTGATTTTACTACTCACAAGCGGTTGTCCACACAGTCTCCCTCCATACGCGCCCATATCAATGATTCAGTCTAAGGTGGTAATTTTTTTCATTTGACAGCAGCCACTCTTCTGGCGTGCACTTGATGTATGTATCCCACGTCAATAAGTATATCTACATTACGCCAACTCATTATCTGATAACCTCGTCTACAATAGCGACGACAATAAAATCAAGGCTTACACTGATGTTGACTATAGAAATCTTTATTTATATTTTTCCATATACGCTGGCAGAATCCACAGTAGCTATTCGTAGTCTGATATTATTGAGTGTCGCACACTTTCCCTTCACTATATCAGGTTTGAAGACAGACTGCGTCGCACCGGTGTCTATAGTGAAGGTGTGTTGCTTGCCATTAACGTACCCGCACGCTGAAAGGTTGCTGTTATCATGTTGAATCACTGATATGATTGTGGGGCTCTCGCTTGTGGAAGCTAGCTCTTGCCACTCAGTGCTAGCTCATTTTAGTTTAACGGGGTAGTTTAGTAGGCCCGTTTATTATTTCTTGGTGGTGAGATGGATTTGGACCTTTTCCGTGGCGCTTTACAGTTTCTTGGAAGTGACCACTCTTTCAGCATTAAGAAGTTAAAACATTTTAATTTTGACTTTTGCTCAGCTAGGAGCCGCTTTATCACCTCCTCTATTTTGTTGATATCGTTCTCTTTTTCTGCCACTAATTCCATATTGCATACCTTGTATGTTTGTGGCTTAGAAATCATGCGAGCGGTCTTCTGCGCTAGTGCGAATGCCATAGTTTCCGCAAACGTCACACACAGTTTCCGTTAGCTTAACATCGGGGTCTCGTATATCGTATCCATCAGCGGGTAGTTGTTTTCTGGGTATGTAAGTTTTGACATTAGAGACTGTTGATTTTCTCCTGCATTACATTTAATTTTTCATCAAAAGTTTTCTTGAACATTCTTGTCTCTACTACATCAACTCTTTTGCTG
The DNA here is from genome assembly GCA_023159175.1 of Wohlfahrtia magnifica. Classification (NCBI taxonomy): domain Eukaryota; kingdom Metazoa; phylum Arthropoda; class Insecta; order Diptera; family Sarcophagidae; genus Wohlfahrtia; species Wohlfahrtia magnifica. The sequence goes on along the minus strand of JAKWBJ010000168.1, from coordinate 211,129 downwards.
ACCGTCTCATATATTTCTTATTTTCTCTGTTGTCGCTTTAGATGTTTCCCGTAGTTCATTAGAAGTTTTTTAAAATTTTCTTTCCATTTTTGTTAGAAGTTTCTCATTATTAGCTCTAGAAGTCTCTTGTGCCTCAGCCACAACATTAATTTTATCCCAAAGCTTTTCGTTATCATCTCTAGAAGATTTTTTTCCTTGAGCCAAAACTTTTCGTTATCAGTTCTAGAAGATTCTTTTACCTGAGTCAAAAGCTCTTCGTTATCAGCTGTAGATGTTTCTCGTATCTCAGTCAAAGCATTTTGCTCTGTACCGGCATTTTTCCATCATAGCAGCCACCAACGAATTAACGTCTATACAACTTGTTGTTGTAGGGGCACTCTTCTCAGGTTCTTCCTCAATTAGGACGGTATTCAATCTCAGCACTTAAACTGAATTAAATTATGTATTAAACTTTAACAACAAACGGCACTTGCTGAGTTGTTCTTGAGAATAAAAGGCCTTGTTTTCCCTTTTAATGGTAAAATCAAGAGCCAACTTTATTAAAATTTTTCTTCTTTTTACACATTTAATTTAATAATTTGATTTAATAATTTAACATATAAACTACAGCTTAAACATACATACTTCAAGTTCATTGGCTGTGTAAAGCAAAAACAATTAAACTTCATATTTGACAATACATAATTTAAGTTTTTTGACTGTGTGAAGCAAAAAAACGCAACGTTAACGCTACGGTTAAATAAAACGTGGATTTTCCGTTTTTTAGAAAAGTGTAAAGGAAGCAAACGCAACACATATTCATCTCGTTTAAAGACATTTCGATTTACGGCCTACATTTTCACAAACTACCTAGGACGTATAAGGCGATATGAGTTTGTTTTTCAACATGTCACCGAATAGCCGTACGGAATTTGGAAATTGGCTCAGAAGTGGAGAAAAGATGTAAGCAGTGATTTGATAAGTTTGTTAATTCCTTATCTTTTTTGAGCTAAAAGAAACGGATCGAATTAATTTGTACTCCAAATAAGTAAATTTTAATTATTTTTGTTGTGAATAAACTACAAAAACCTTTAAATAAAAAAACCCACCCGAGTTTTGTTAAATATAGTACCCAATAAAACCCGGGTGGGCTTAATTGGGTTACCCAGTGGATTGCCAACCCTGCTCTGGATATGCATTCTTTGTGGATTGTCTCTTGAGCTGAGCCTGAATATATAGCTTCTGAAGTTCCGTTAGTTGTTTTTGGGCTCCTACAAAGCTGGTAGCGTTGTCATAATACAAGTTTTGACAGTGGCCACGTCTGCTTATAAGTCTTTTTAGTGATCCCATGAAGGATTCGTTGGTTAGATTATTGACCAATTCCAAATGTACTGCTTTCGTGGCAAAGCAGCAAAATACTAAAATGTAGGCCTTTTGAGGCTTCTTTCCTCTGATCTTATAATGAACTCGAAATGGTCCGTAAAAGTCAACTCCTGCATTAATGAAAGATAGAGCTGGTGTCACACGTGCAGCTGGCAAATTGCCCATCTTCTGACTAAGAAGCCTTGGTCTAGCCTTGGTGTATCGTACATAATGTTGTACAATTAATCGAACTGCTGATTTTCCCTTGACCGGCCAATATCTTTGTCTCATATGTGACAAAAGAGTTTGAGGTCCTCAGTGCTTATTTTTCATGCACCATTTGCATAAGCAGCTTTACGATTAGGTCATTATAAGGAAGTATCATTGGATGTTTAGAGTCGTATGAAAGTAAGGATAACTCTAATCGACGTCCTACTCTAATGATGCCATTCGAATCCAAAAATGGCGATAGATTACTGAAAGAACTTCCTTTACATACTCCTTTTATTCTCTTTAAGTGCTTTAAGTCGTCCACAAGTTCAGACTGCATCGCCTGTACAATAACTACGAGGGCTTGTTCCAGTTCCGTTACTGTTAAGGCTAGATCCGGATATGTATTTAACTTCCGTGTGTTACGGGTGAATCGTAATATGCAGGCTACAATTCGTTGCAGCATCCGAAATAAACCCTTATGATTAATATTGTAGATTATGTCTGTTATTGAATTCTCGGATGTTGTAATGGCTATCACTTTCTTCTGCTCCAACTCAATGTCAAATATTTCTAAGGCCTGCTGTTAGTTGAGCACCTAAATGTGCCTCGCAGAGGTCGAGACGAGTAAGGCTTTGGCTTTTTAAGGGAGCTAATCATGATTTCGAGTATAGTAGCCGTACTATTATTTGACCATTCTTTTGAACTGCCTTCTCCGAGGCATCCACAAAGGTATGAATTTGTATTGCTGATATAACATGCCTTGAAAATGTCACATTGTTTATGTGCTTTAATTCATCGCGGTATGTTCCTCATTCTGTATGGAGTTCTGCTGGTAGAGCTGCATACCATGTGAGTTTCAATTTCCACAGTTCTTGTATAAATATTTTTGCAGTAACAACGATTGGGGCTACGACTCCCAGTGGATCGAATAGTCTAGCCAATTCTGAGCTTATTGTTCGCTTAGTAATGCGTTTGGCATCGCCCACACATACCTTTACACAAAATTGATCAGATTTTGGTATCTATTTTAAACCTTATGTTTTTACTGGTTGGTTATTTTCGCTGAACCCAACATTAACCTCTTCTTTTGTTGAAACATTTTAAAACAGTTGAGGATGATTTGCACTCCACTTTTGCAAATTAAAACCATGTTGTTGCAATATGTGTTTTACTTCTCGTTGAATTGCGAGTGCTGTGTTCAAACTATCTGCTCCACCAAGTTCGTCATCAACGTAGAAATTATTGAGCAAAAACTGCGCCCACGGAGGATACTGTACCATGTTTTCCTTTGCAATTTTTTCCAAGCACTTTGTTGCTAAGTACGGTGCAGCTCGAATAAATAAAATTAAAATAAATAAAATAAATTACTGTGTTTACTCGCTAATATTTTAGTGCTTCAATTGGATTTTCTCTCCAGATGATGATTTAAAATTTTCTATCTTCCGGATGCATGAATAGTTACCGATACATTTTTTCAACATCAGTTGTAAAAATAAAACGTGGAAATCGAAAACGGAGTATTATAGAGAAGAGTTCACGTTGAACTGTTAGTCCCATCTAAATTACATCATTTAATGAAAAGCCTGAGGACGTTTTAACAGATGCAACAAATACTACTTTTAACTTTGTTGTTAAACTTTCAGTCTTTAGAATGCAATGGTTGGGTATGAAGTAATTTGGTTTAAGTAATGAGTTTATGTATATTTAGGTCATATGACCCAATGTCTCGTATTCTTGCATGAAGACAGATATTGCACTTTGATTTCGGGTGTGCGTGCTAGTCGACGCTCTAGTGCAATAAATCGATTATACTCTATTCCATGTGATTGGCCCAACTCCATGGGTTTTTTGCAAAATGGAAGGCGGACTACAAATCTTCCATCTTTACCGATTGTGTAATTATTTGCAAAATGATTTTCACAAAGCTTTTCTGACGTTGATAGTGGCTTGCTAACTGTTGTGACATTTTCCAGTGTGCTCTGTATGATATTTCTTTCCCGTTTGCTTTCACAATACCCATAGCAGTGCCAAGAAGAACGTAGTTGCTTACACTGGAATGTTCAGTGGCATTTAGCGATGCGGCCTTTTGATTGTTTTGTGTTGTCTGTAAATGGCTTCCTTCTGTTGTGTGATTAGATATCCGGTTTGTTTCCGATGATAAGTTTTTTCTATTTTGGCTTGACTGTTCTAGATGAAGAAGCGTATTGTGTTTCTTGTTGCATTTCATACAGCTTCTGGATAAGCAATTTTTTACGTTATGACCAGACTTCAAGCAATTGAAGCATATCTTTTGCAGACAAACAATGGGTGCTTTCCATTAAAGCACATTGTACAAGCTTGGTTTTGAGCAACCACGTATGTATATACCTTTGGGGCCTAAATGTTTCTCTTTAGTTCCCATTGCTTCCATTAATTGAAAGTTTATTTCTAAAATTTCTAAAAAATCTTTAATCTTTACAATTCTCTTGATTGCGACAGAGATTATTCGAAACGCAACCGGGTGGTTTGATCAAGCCTTTGGAGCAGTAAATAGAGTAAAAGAGGGTCCCAAGTTGACGTATCTATATTAAGATTCTGTAGTGCCAACAGACACTCTTGAGTTCTATCGCGTAGGTCTTTAAAATTATTACCAGCTCTGTCATTTGGAACATCAATCAACTCCTGAATTAATCTATTTACTAGAAATAGCTTGTTATTGTAACGATCGACGATGATTGCCCAAGCGGCATCAAACTTTTCCTCGGTTACAGCAAAATGTTTAATCAAGTTTGCTGCCTCTCCAATTAAGTGTGTCTTTAGGTACCAAATTTTCTGAATTCTATACAATGGTTCGTTGACCAACAGCGTTAAGAACAGGTAATGAAATTCCTGCCATGTTAGGTAGTTACCATCCAATTTTGGTATAGTAACTTTTGGTAATGGAGTAGTTTCTGTTTATAACGAACACCATCAGGTGGTTGTTGTGCTAATTGTTTTCTTGTGACCTTTTTCAGTGTGGCTCTCAGAATGTTTTCAAGAGTTATGAATCGCTCTAGGTTGTAACCTCGACCTGTCGGCTGGTCGCACATCTCGCAAGATTCCAAATGGATGTCCTCAATATGTTTCCACAATGTTGTAGCAGTTGAAACATCATCCTCTGTAAAATTCTCTTTTAATAAGCTCTCAAGAGATGCTAATATCAACCCATTAATTTCGTAATCCCACTGTCTTCTGGTAGCGCTGCTTCCGCACCCGATGTGTGAGATTGTCCCCTTATGGTGTGCCTCAGATCAGAGTAACGCTTAATATGGACTTCTCAAATAAGTTATTATACTATTGAACAATGGCTTCATAATAGTCTTTCGTAAAATAGTCATATTCTAAAAGCAGATTCTTTAGCACGCGAATTTTATTATCATTAGCGTCAAATGCTGTCATCATCGTATAACTTCTTCCGACGTTCTTGCAAATAGCTGGCCGTAGACTTTCTTGCCACTGGGTCATTTGTGTAGTTATAAACAATGGTTTCAATTTTCTCACCGATAAAACCTTGCTTTTTCACCAATTCCTCAAAGGATGCCTTTGTTGTCTCTTTTGAATAAGTTTGCTTCTTTGAATTAGCTTGCAGTTAAAATGTTCAATCACAGCAGTTAAACTGGATTAAACTTATATGTAGGACAGGAAAAATTCAATCTCAGCACATAAACTGGATTGAATATTTTTATTTATTTTTTATCGAACAACAAGCGGCACTTCAACCGAGTTGTTTCCGAGACCAATAAAATTCTTCTTCCTTTGGGTTTTAAAATGCAACAGAACTTTTATTATTAATTTCTTACACTTAAATACAAAATTATTGATGACAAATTATTTTCTATATATTTAATTTTTACATACATACGAGTACGTAATTGAAATTACTATTAAAACAAGTTTCAAGGTTAATTGGCTTTCAGACCTTGACCACGAATTTAAACAAATTATGGTAAATTAATTCAGCACATACTAAGGCAATATAGTTAAAATTAAATACAAAATGTTTACAAAATAAAAATTATTATTTCAAATACAATGTAATTAATTTGAATACAATATTATTTTTCTTTTCTAAATTTCATTACTCTCAGAAAAATCAATTAAATAAATCTAATATCATTGAATTCTGACGAAAGGAGTCATTATTAGCATAAACAGATCAGTGATATTTTAAATTAACTGGAAGTAGCGAGAAGACCTAACTGGACATTAAAAATAATTTTGTTTAGTAGAAATTTGGATTCAGCGTCACCACGTATTAAATTTAATAAAAATGAAACACTTAGCATTGTTCTCTGGCTTTTTAAAGTAGGTAGCTTAATTAGAGCAAGTCTGCTTGTATATTGTTATGTTTTTACCTTTTTAAAAAGGTATATTTATGAGTTCGTAGATTTAATTAAAATAAAATAAATCTTGTGTTTAGTTTTAATTAAAAATCATTTATTTAACACAGTTTTGTGCTTGCCGCTGCTTGTATCCTTTTTACAAGGAATAAAAATTTTTATTCTTAATTACTCTTTCTATTTACAACTTTGTAAACAACAACAATTATTCGACAGATCTTTCTACTTAAAGGTCTTTGAGGTAGTTACAACTTAAGTTCGATCACAACCGCTTCAACCAGAGTTTAACCACACTAAACTCTCTTACACTGAGTTCAAACCAATAACACGTTCGCTGAGTTTACACTAAATAAACTGATTGTTGTTCGCATCGATGTGCTTTTTATATTGCTGAGTAAACAACACATCGAAAGCTCTCGAACCTCTCGGTATTTCAAGTAGATTCCATTTCTTTCTTTATTTTCGTTTTAGTTCTTATGTAGCCATGCGAATGTAAACATCTACTTCTTTCAGCTCTTAGTATTTGTTGTTGCTTGTTATTGTCTGTTACTTCTTGTTTTCTTTGTTGTTATCGATTATGTTTGTTTATAAACAGCACGTTCTTGCAGCTTTTGTTTATTTATTTTAGCGATGTAATAAATGCAGGAGTGCCGAACCATGATTTTTGTAACAATATGGAGGAAATATATATGAGTTCCATCCAAGTCCTCTCAGACAAAAAAGAAGAAACTGTTTCGGCACAGATTCAATAATGTTAGAATAAGTGTAAAAGTAAATATTCCATATAATAGATCCATATTCTAGAATCGGTCGAACGAAAGATGTATATAACTGCTTCGTGATATATGGATGAGAAAATTGCTTTGACTAACGCTTCATAAATCTAATACTCCATTAGCTTTATTAACCATCATAAATATATGATCACAAAATGTTTATTTATGATCCAACAAAAATCCAAGCTCATTTATAATAGAAACCCTTTCCAAAGTAGTTCCTTTAGAGTGGTAAGAAGTATCAAGCTTTTGTGAACCATAAAATTACATGTGTTTACATTTATCGATACTTAAGTTCAATAAATTAATATCACACCATTGAGAAAAATATTCGATGTCAGTCTGCAGGAATGATTGACCAGAAATAGTATTAAAGAAGTTAAAAAGCTTATCCAAATGACTGCCTTGTGGCACTCCAAAAGGGACGTCAATACCCTTAGAAACGGTATTTTTAAAATACTTCTTGAGTTCTGCTAGAAAGATACGAATTAAGAATTTAATTGTTGCTAAATCCCATGCATTAAAGCTTAAAAAGTAAAATGTCAACTGAAAGTTTGTTTCTCACACACTTGTTTTTTGTTGTAATTATGGTTGCCGTTAGGAATAATGAAAACAAAGCGTATGAATTTTTTTTCATACAAGATTTTTTAGCATTGTTAATTTACTACAATTTCTTAATATTTTTATAGAAAAATAAAACAAAAACAATTTTCCAGGAATTACAAAAGCGATATCATTAGAATTGAAAAGCTATGTAATAAAGGTTAGCAATACAGTTAATTTTAGCACATTTCAGGAATATTTTCGGAAGGATTTTTTTCTTTTAGCAACCTTGGTTGTAATATTCACGAAGAGAATGGAAAAGTACACTAAAAACTTCGTAATCTGAACAATATGGATGAGCGAAACTGCTGTAGATCGTAATTTTCGAAAACCATGTTGACATGAAGATAAGAGGGAAGAAACTGGATGACAAACGCTATCGGTTAAAATCTTTACTAAAAGTTTTGGTATTGCATTTAACTCGGCGATTCCTCGATAATTGGAAACTTCAAGTTTGCTTCCATTTTTTAATAAAGGTATTAGGAACGATTTTTTCCAAATTAAAGGTAAGTAACCCGTTTGAAGGGACTTATTGAAAATTAAAGTCAGAGAACCACAGAGAAATTCAGAGCAGTTTTTAAGGATATAGTTAGGTATTTAGTCAGAACCAGGATAACAAGAATTCTGCAATGATAAAACTGTCTCAGTACCGATTAAATAAAAATGTATGTTTAGTGTGTAAACAATATTATAAGGATAAGCGGTTTATTTGCCAAATGATTTATTAGAGTACGTAGTACCAAAAAAATCCGCAAATGGGTTACTAATACATATCTCATCCTCAGCACAGCGAGATTCAAATTTCAAGTATGTAGGATAATCATCAAGGCGTTTAGAGTTAATGAATTTATAAAATGCTTTAGGGTTAATTTTCATTTTTTTTATTCTGCTTAAATAACTGTTGTATGTAAACTTGTTAGCGGTAATATATTCAGATCTTAAAAAACAGTAATTTATAAAATCAGCATAAGAGCCAGACAACTTATATCTTTTGTATAATTTATTTTTTCTATTTTTTATATTCGATAAAATGCATTACTCCATGGTGGTGCCTTACTACTTCGAACCAAAATTTTTGGCATCGCTTCAGAAATGCAGTGATGTAAAACACCAATAAAATTCCATATTATATTATCGAAGTTAACATTAAAAATAATAGAATGCCAGTCAACACTGGATAGTAAGGAATTACATTTTGCGTAGTTCGTTCAAGAAAAGCATAATACTGTTTTACGTTGTTTACTATTTATTTTCAGTGGAGTGGTGTAATTTAAATAAAAAATATATAACTGCAAAGTAGGATGGTAACGATCTTCGAGTTACAAAAAGGGAGACAAGTTTAAAAGATTTATATCCGAAGGCTGGTTAACAAAAGCTAAATTTAAAAGTTTGACAAATGTATTGATAATGTAATTGATTTGAAAAAGACCACCAGCAAACATAGATTGAATAAAATCATTAATTCCTAGAGGAATCAGGTAGCTGAGATCAAGAGGTTTGTTCCACAGCAGATTAAAATCTCCAAGTGCAATAAATAAATCATATGGTCTAGATTGATCGAAAAATGGTTGTTTTAAATTTCTGCAAGAGAGTATAGAGGTATATATGAGCATATATTGAACGCTACCGCCAGTTTCATGTAGTCGATCTTATCAAAAACTTTGATACCTCGTGCATTAAATAATAATACTATTAAAAGTGCAAGCTATACATATTCCCATGTATGCAAAGGAAGTGAACAAACTGACGTTAAATTTCCAAATGAATAAAATTAAACTAAATGCAAGCAGCAAATCTTTTAGCTAAACACAAAACAAAACCAATACAAATGGAACAAAATGAATACATAAAAAATACTAATTTTTTCTTCTCCGTAAAACTTAAGTTTAACAAATTTTGTGCACAATTTTATTTTATTTTTAATTATTTTATTCTATATACGCAATCGCACTTCTGACACCAATATTACGTTTTAATATTTTTTAAAACGTTAGAGTTTTTTTAATTGCGTAAAAATGAAATAAAACCACGAGGTTGTTGTTTTATAGTTTTTATTTCCTCCTTGTACTTGATATTCGTTTATACAACACTTTTATTTACGCCAAAACAAGATTTTATTTTATGACAGCAAAACCATAACTACTCAACTAATGCATATGGCGCCGCCTTCTATATATAACTGACATTACTTCCGAATGTTCTTGTTCTTACTACAACGTTCGATTTCCGTTAATTTCAAATTTAACATACAAAGATGGTCGAAAGTTGGCTGCGTTTAACAAAAAATGTGAAAAAAGTAAATTTTAGTTTCCTTTTAAAAAGGAATCAAGTACCCATTGCAAGTACCAAATTTCCATCATTTAATTTCAGATCATATGCGGGTTTTAAGCAGTAATCTTTCACTATTCACATACCTGCACGACAAGTTATGTAACGGCATTTAATATAGCTGCACTTTTGGCTTATCTGCACAAAAGTTCTTGCAAAATTCAGTTGTGCAGGTAAGTTAAAACTATTTTAATGCTAACTATCCATTCAACTTAATTTTCAAAGAGCAATTTTCATGTTCTCACTAACACAACCACACTTTCGTTTTTGGTCAACACTGATTTAGAGCTATAAACTTTATTATGGCATTTTTTCTACTGGTTAGAGTCACTTGTTTTATTAACAGTCTTACTAGTTGCGTATTGAATGGTGTTTCCAGCTTAATTTTTGGTATTAAACTTTACATTTGAATTAACGTAACTGAATTGTAGTAGATACAAGAACATTCGAAATTAATGTCAATTTATTATAAAAGGCGCATTGTGCTTAGTCAGTCAGTCGTAATTTAACAGTCAAAGAGTAAAATCATGATAAGGCGTAAGAGCATGATAAGGCCCTTAAGGCAACTTGGCTTTTAGAGAATATATTAATGGTCTTATCCTTGATACCACTGTCTAAGTTGATCTCCACACATATAGCAATGGCCATGATATCAGCCTGGAACACACTTAGCGATCTTTCAAGCAGGATCGACAAGTCTCTGATGGATCCATAGACACCAGCACCGACAAAGTCATTCATTTTGGAGCCATCGGTATATCAGTTTAGATCAAACTCACCCCGAACTAAGGCCTCATTAGCCAACAATCCCGGTTCGGTAATTCAACCCTAACTTTCTTGTCATAATTTTGACGTTGACAGTAAATTTATTCCTGTTGTATTGCTGATATTTAATTGATAAAAAATACATTGGTTAAAAATAAGAAGTAGAATCAAAAAAAAAATTAATTATTTTTGAAATCAAAACGTCTAAAAAATTAATTTAAATAACATCGAATAAGAATTAGTACATCAAAGAATATAAAAATGTGATCATTTGCAATAGTACAATAATTCTATCGAATACTTAATCAGAGTGTTATCGTACGGTTACAATATTGGCCAAAAAAGTGTAACCACTATTTTATACAAACATTTTATGAAAACAAAACAAAAAATTGTGTATAAAATGATAAGATATTTTAATATATATATATATGGTTTTTATTATTTATTTTCTCAGATATATATATATATATATATATATATATATATATATATATATATATATCTGAGAAAATAAATAATAAAAACCAAATATATATTTAAAATAGTGATTACGCTTTTTCCATTTAATATATTCCTCAATGTGATCATACCCGTAGTGTTAAAATTTTAGACAATTTGATTTTACCACATATAAATTTTGACCACAGGGTTCTATCAATCTTATACAATGTCCACATCTATCGTGTTTAACATCTCAATCGTATTTAAGCATTGAACACTTCGATTTTTAGATGTTTTACCATACATTGAAGTGTTTTGTTAAACATTTTAAATGAGATGTTTTAGGATTAAGCACTTTGTTAAACACGTAAATGACAGGGTTGCATTTATTTTTGGATGTGTTAAGTATGTACATAATTGATGAAACTGGTTATCAATCAAATATTATCGTAGTGTTAAATGACGGCACATAAAAAAAAATTAATAATAAAATAAACCAAAAAAAAAAAAAAAACACCAGAACAAACAACCAAACACCATGGACAAAAAGAAGAGAAAGAAGCGTTGGACAGCTCACAACAAGGTATAGGTATGTATCCATAAGTATATTCTGGTTTTCTAAGTATAATAAATGTTATTTGAATATTTAGAAAAAAAAAGGATTTAATAGGACCAAGTGGTGAATCTTTTCTCTATACTATTCAATCCATAGTATATTGGGCAGCCAGCCAGCCAACAGAATATAATGTACCAAGCTTAATCGGAAAAATTAGAAAAAGTGTTGAGTCTAAAAGTTTCGTGAGTATTTTATTATTTACTGGTATAAAAACAAGATGTATTGTCCGCACCAGGGCAAAAAATACTACAGTAATGGATCCACCTGTTAAAGGCAAGGTGTGCCTTTATAATTTAAGGTTATTTTAAGCTGAGTTAAATGGCGTGTCAAAAATTCAAATAAGATGAAAAATATAATATAAAAGTAAAATGTCCAAAAAGCGAATAGACAGTTGGCAGTCGTATGACTTTTGCAATATTTGGATGGGACGGCTTTTAATTTTTGGTTTTTCTTCTTTTAAAGAATTACGCTGTCAGCCCAAAATCCACCTAAAAAATGACATGCGTTTTACAGTTTTTGATCGTATGTGGATTGGTACTGTCTCAAATTCATAAATTTTTTTGTTGGCGTAAGAGCGTTATCAAGTGCCAAAGCTCAGAATTTTTTATTGGGAAACATAACTTTTTCATCATATTTTCGATCGTGAATTATTTTTCTCCCAGTGGCTTTTTTAACAAGTACTAAAGGTGTTATTGGTCCGTGTACAATACTCAAATATTTAAACATACGTCTTTGCATTCACAATGATGGACCTTTGTTAGTGGCTTAAGGCATGGCGGTTTTTATGTCTGTCTATATGACGGTATAGGGCGATATCAGGTAACTATCCGTGGTTAGAGCTCCACAAAAGCACTATATAACGATAATATTTTACGCTTTATAAGCAAGAAGAAATTAATTTCAGTTGAGTTACCTCATCACCTATAGTTATCTTGTCCGGCATCCTAACTACCAGAGAGCTTGACTACACCTTCGTTAAGTTTCGTAAGCACATGAGGATCCATGCATTTGTACGCCCTAGATGAGTACGATTTGGTTTTAGATCCACCCTTATGTGAAAATCACCTTTTTACTATTCCTTGGACTCTGATTGTTTCACCCACTGTTAAGACGCAGCACGAAAAGTTGATCGGATAATACTTGGACATTGCCAAATGATTATAGAAATGCGCCTACGGCTGAGTATGAGTTATTGGGACAGTTAACTCCCAGTGAACTCTTTACACCCACTTACAAATGCCAAAACAAAAACAAAACAATTTAAAAGTTTCAAATTATTTCTTTTGAAGTTAAAATCAAGTACTGTATACAATTTTCTATGTTGCAGAAACAATTTTCACTAATTTCGAAGCTTTGGAAGATTTCGAAAATGAGTATTCTCAAAGCATAAGTTTCTACATTGAAGTAGCTCAAACACCTTATGTTTACGCTGGTCACCCTATTTTTTAAATTATAATCTGTTAAGTTTTTAAGTAATGTTAGCTTATTTGTTATGTACTAAAAACAAAGAAAAAAGAAGAAAATATTAAAAAAGATTACTCGAACAACCCCCAGACCCAAAGGTTCGTTTTTTTATTTACCTTAGAGTAGTTTGTTTATGTAACTAATTCATTTTGTTTTTTCTTTTAATATTTTGGGAGTAAATATTTTATTTTTAATTTTAACTATTCACCCCGACGTTTTGGTCCTTCGAACCGGATCAACCCCTAATAAAAATAAAATATTTAATCTGAAAATTTTATTTTTAGATCGCCCCGAGATCGCCATATTTGGACGAGCCACACCCTTCTCCACTATTGTTTTTTTTTTTAATTTTTTATATATATTTTTTTTCATATAATCTAAGAAGGTATATAAAATATATATTTTTTGTGCCGAGATCTGTGGAAAGTTAAAGTGCAAAAAGGGTACGAATATAATACAAAACAAGAACAAAAAAAAGTTAAGCAAAACAATATATAAGTGTGTGTGCGAGCATTACAGTCGTGTTGTTGGTTTGTTTTTATCTTTTTTTCAGCAACTGGATTTACTTTATGCGTATGAAATTGTCACCGTCAATTTAGCCGCTTAATATAAATAACTTTTTCTTTGTATATCATAAATTGTTTGGCTTTTTGGATATTTTTGCCTAGTATAGAAAAGTTATATATTCTTGCACGAAATTGATAAAATGTATATACATACATATGTATATATATACGTATTTTCATATTTGATTGATATTGTGATATACAGTAATATAAATATTGTTTTTTAATATTTTTTTTTCTTTGAAATTTGTTTTGATTTTCTCGTTATAAATCATTGATTAGTCTTTTTTCGGAGATTTATTGGAGTTTTTTTCGATTTTTTTTTCTACCGCAAGTTTCTCTTGCTACCTTTTTTCGAAAATAATTTTTTTAAAGGCGTTTTTTGGTTCTTTTTTTATTGTTTTGACCCCTTGGATTATAAGAAAATGGCAGCGTTGAAACTTTTTAGGAGAAACGATAGTCGTCTGGCGAACGTTTATTGTTTTGTTCAGGCTATTCCGCGTGAGGAGCGTACTGTGCACTCGTTAGATACCCATCGGCAGGATTTGAACCGTTTGTGGGAAGCCTTTCGTGACAGTTACGAAGACTTGGAAAATGCCGAGGATGTCAAAGTGTCGGTCAAGAACACCAAGGCCAAATATACGCCTGCATGTACTATATATTTCAAAGGTATATCGTTTATTGATGGCTTGATGGTCGATTTCAAAACCAAACTACCCACTCCGGCGAATAATTAAATTCCATTTCACCTTCCCCCTTATGACACCCAAACATTTTCTGCGGATTGTGTCTCTTGGCCTATATTTAGGGATATATTTTCGGCCTTATACAGGACTAGCCCTCATATCGAGAATATCCAAAAAATGTACTTTTTTCTTTTGCAGAAAACTGAAGGTGAAGCCGGGATATAACTCGCACTTGCCCCACGACGAATGATGGCTTGGCAGAATGTCGTCGATAGATATGAGAATAAATGAGTTTTAGTTAATTCGCAGCTCAAGACCCTTTTGAACCTTCTTTCGGTATCATTGGAAGTCATAACTTCACCCAGGCTACTGCTCGTAATAGTAGCCAACTCAATTCTAATAGTACCCGGAAATTAAAGTCTTTTGAAACGACTGTGTCCCCTAGTATACTCCAAAGAAAATGTTCTACCTGCAGCGAAAGTCACCCGATTCGTGTGAGTTCGGACTGTCTAAGGATGTCAATTGGCGATCGCTTAGCATCTGCTAGAAAGCACACATGTTGCACGAATTGTTTGGCCGTTTCCCGTGAATTTAATAGATGCATAAGCACCCTGTGGAATCTTCTACCCGAGATAGATCGAGAGCTGTAAACAGTTCCATTAATCAATTTACCCTTGATTGTCCTTTGGAAATCCCTCGGCCTCTAACACGAAGGTAAAATGAATGAGATGATAGACAGTCAACATACGCTGCTGCCTGTTCATTTCAAAATTTTTCTACCCAATTACAGTCCATCCCTTGCTCAACTCATATACTGTCCACCCCTTGCTCAGCCCATATACAGTCCACTCCCTGCTCAACCTCAGTAGAATCCACTCCCTCTTCAACCATTTTGTTGGGAACTACCGAGGTCAACGTAACATTTAATGACATTGTGGTTTCTGCTAGAGCTCTGATAGACCCGGCTTCTGAAGCCAGTTTCATCTCTAAGAAACTGCAACGGAAGCTACGAGTAGATCTTCTAACTTTTTCGGCACCCGCTACGACTGTTGTGGGCCTTAATGGCGCAGTAGCAGCAAATTCCTCTAAGGTTTGTGTTTTGTCGCTTGGATCTCCTATCGATCCAAAGTTCGAATTGACCACAGAGGCGTATGTTGTTAAGAAACGTACTGGTCGTTTACCCACTTCTTCGACGAAAGACTTTGTGAATTTTAAATCACTCGGTACCCCGTTAACGGATATGAAATGCCCCCATATGGAAATGCCCCATATCCTCAAATCATGCGCCCTGAGGTACAAAGGGATTCTAAAAACCGTTTGATTGCTTAACAAACAGTCTTCGGTTGGATTATAACTGGTAAAATACGTTGACTTCTGTCTCTTTGTTTTTCGAACAATTGGATTTAAATACGAAGATTAGTCAATTCTGGGAAATAGGGGAAGTACAAAAGTCAAGAATATTGTCACCTGAAGATCGCTTTTGTGAGGATTTGTATCGTCGCACTACTTATCGTACCAAGGAGGGTCGATATGTAGTTGCATTACCCTTTAAATCCGAATTTTTGATAAACGCAGGTCTTGAATCATCCCGTAGAGATGCTTTTCCGAATTCATACGGAACGAATCTAGATTGTTAAAAAACCCTGAGGTTAAGGCTCAATGCGATCGAGTTATTGAGGAATACCTATCTCTAGAACATATGAGGAAATTGATCGTGACTCCATTTACTCAGCCGAACCCAGTTATTATTTACTCCATCATGCCGTTTTTAAGCCTGATAGTGCGACCACTAAGCTTAGTGTGATTTTTAATGCTTCTTGCCCCTCGTCTAATGGTTTGAGTCTCAACAACATTCTGCATACTGACCCTGTTTTTACAGTCAGATTTGACTATTTTGTTTCTCCGTTGGAGATTGTTTCGGTTCGTTTTTAGCGCGGATATCGAAAAAATGTATAGGCAGATAATGGTTAGATCCGATGACACGCCGTTTCAACGGATATTATTCCGCCAAAACCCTGAGGACGATATTCAAGACTATGAATTAAGCACAGTCACTTTTGGTGTTAACTGTGCTCCCTATTTGGTCATAAGAACTCTCCATCAACTGGCCGATGATTGCGAATCGGATCACCCTTTGGCCTCTAAGATATTGCAAAATCAGATGTATGTGGGCGACATCTTAGCTGGTTCGCATTCTATTAAAGAAGCGATACGTAGTCGTGATGAAATAATTAGTGTTTTGAAATCTGCTGGTTTTTCGTTTCGCAAATGGACTTCAACGATAGACGTCTTATTGAGGACTTACCCCCCGAGCATCTACTTGATTCCGATTTTTTGAAATTTTCGGACGCCAGCACCGCTAAAACTCTGGGTTTACGTTGGAATTTTTCTTCATGAATGCTCCAACGCCCGATTTGTTTGAAGTCACCAAACGTTCTGTTTTTGTCTCAAATAGCGAAGCTATTTGACCCCGTGGAGTGGTTGGCAACCAAAATAATTGTTGCTAAAATTTTTATACAACAAATTTAGCAAGACAGAACCGATTGGGACGAACGTTTGAAACCCATAACATTGAACAGGTGGCGTGAATTTTTCGATGACTACCCTGCTGCCATACTGTATAGTAGAGTCCTAACTCGGTCTGGTGATATTATCACCCATTTACTCGCTGCCAAGACAAAAGTTGCGCCTATAAAAGTACAATCTTTACCCCGTTTAGAGTTCTACGGTGCAGCTCTATTGGCAAAAATGGTATATTCACTTCGAAAGGAGCTGGATATTACCAATTCGGATGGACGGATTCGACTATCGTTCTGTCCTGGCTTCAAAACTCCAGTGCCATTGGCCAACTTTTGTGGAAAATCGAGTTTCGTTTATCGTGGACCAGGCATGTACTGACAATTGGAATTACGTAGAATCTCATCACGACCTTGTTGATTTGGCTAGTCGTGGTATTATCCCTAGAGAGCTTTGTACTTCCTATATTTGGTGGAATGGTTGAATCGCCCACAGCCGGAATGACCTCGTTCACTTTTTCAGCAGGCCACTCAACTTGAAATAAGTTTGGTACAGGTTAACGTTGCACAAACGGAGATTTCCGAAGATCTCTTGAGTCGATTTTCGGGCTTACCTAGTGCCCTGTGAGTTTTGTCCTATATATTTCGTTTTTATCGCTCAACTCACCCGAGAAAAGGATCGGCTCAGAAAACTCTGTCTGATAAGTTGAGGCAGATAGAAGTCAGGTTCGCTACCGATCTTTTGATCATACTGTGTCAAACTACCCATTTCCCCGAGTATTCTTTATTGAAGAATAGCTAAATTTTACCCCGTAAGAGTCCATTACTCCTTTTTAACCCGTTTACAGACTCTCAAGGATTTCTCCGTGTTAATGGTAGATTTTCTAAGTCGCCAACTTTAATCTATAACGAACGGTTTCCGAAATTATTACCCTGTAATGGTCGTTTCCCTCGTCTATATTTGGAGCATCTTCATAGGTTGTCGGCTCATGCAGATATCTCCCTAATGCTTCGACTTATGCGACAGGAATTTTGTGTACCTAAATTGAAGAATTTAGTCAAGACCGTTGTTCACAACCGCAAAGTGTATTCCATGTATAAGCGAAAGCTCGACTAACAAATTATGGCGGCTTTACCACCTAAAAGAACAACACTTACTCGTCCTTTGACTCACACAAGAGTTGATTTTGCTGGTCCATTTGAAATAAAATCGTATATAGGGAGTGGTTGTAGAATAACGGAAGGATATGTCTTAGTATTTGTTTGTTTTGCTATCTGAGCCATTCACCTCGAGCCTACAAATGACATATTCACTTAGTGTATTTTTGGCCGCTTTCGCTAGTTTCTTCTCCCTTCGTGGCTGTCCTGCAAACATTTACTCTGATAATGGTACTGCATTTGCTGGAGCAGCCAATTTATTGAGTAAAGATAAAACCCAATTTATCGAGAACATTAAGCGCTAATTTGTCGCAAAGAATGCCTTTCAATTGGTGGATTGACACGTATAGAGCTCCTCATATGGGTGGCTTCTGGAAGGCCGATATAGAATTTTAAAAGCCACTTAAGGAAGATATCGCATGCCCAAAGATTTGCCTTTGAAGAATTCTCGACCATGTTGGCAAAAATAGAGGCTAGTTTGAATCCTAGACCTCTTAGTCCAATGACTGAAAACCCGTTGACCACGGGACATTTCCTCATAGGAAGTGTCATACTATCCCCTCCTGAAACCGATTTTCAAATGAATGTCTCAACTACGCTAATCGATTGCGCAAGCTGAAAATTTTGCCCCATTGTTTGCTCTTTGGAAAGACGAGTATCTAGTTAAATTGCGTAAACGTAACAAATGAAGACCCCAGAGAGATCTTGAAATTGACGCTTTCGTTGTCATTCGTCATGATAACTTACGCCCTAATGAATGGAAGCTAGGTCAAATCAAGAGAGTCCACCAGGTCGAAAGTGCGAGTAGCTGATGTTCGGACGGCAAATGGCGTTCTAACACGGCCCATTGTTATCGATTATTTTTTTTTTGCTTACTTATTGTGTGAACTCGCACCCCGTAGACTGACTGTAGAACACTCCGCCATTGCTACCAAAGACTCTAAGTGCCGTTTGTGCCCTAAAGCTCACCCCCTACGAAATTACCAATTTCGTATTATGAACCCGCTCCAACGTTTAAATGTGGTGAAAAGGCACAACTATTGCATCATCTGTCTGGCACATTCCCATTTTGTTAGGGATTGTAGAAGTAGGGACCGGTTCATGGAATGTTTGCAAGAACATCATACGATGCTTCATTTTCGCCAAAAGGTTGACAACGGCAAGACCCGCAGAAATAATCAAACGCAGAAAAATAGTTCCGCCATCAAGTGGAAAGCCGAAAATTCGAAGAAAACCACACGTTGTAAGCCGAAGAAAAAGAGCGCAACCCACAACCAAGCTCAGACGTGTTCTTGCGCAGGCCACCCTTCATCCACGCCCAGCAACAGTTCCGTGGGTCTAGCTACAAGTTTCGGCGCCACCATGAGGAAAACCCTTTTTTATTTATTTTAAATTTTACATTGAATTTCTTGCATTTTTTTAATGTACATATATATAATTTTTTATGAATTACCCATTATCTCGGCCACGTAACACTCGCTTAATGTTGTGTATTGCGACCTTACAAGGGGGGCGGGATGTTTACGTTGGTCACCCTATTTTTTAAGTTATAATATGTTTAGTTTTTAAGTAATGTTAGCTTATTTGTTATGTACTAAAAACGAACAAAAAGAAGAAAATAATAAAAAAGATATTATTACTCGAACAACCCCCAAACCCAAAGGTACCTTTTCTTATTTACCTTAGAATAGTTTGTTTATGAAACTAGTTCAATTTGTTTTTTCGGAATAAATATTTTATTTTTAATTTTACCCACTCACCCCCACACCATATTTTGAGGAAACTCCAATACCATTTTCTTTTTTTTTATTTAAATATATAAATTCATTATAAATTAATTCAGTACAAAATTTTCCTCAGCGCTTTATACATTTTTGAAGCGAATTGACAACAGTTTATGAAATTAAAATTTATACATACTCGTAGTAAACAGTAACAAAAAGAAAAAGAATAACGAAAAATGTGAGATAATAAAGTTAAAAAAATAACAATAATAATAAATCGTTTATATTAAAAGCTCATTTATATATTGCAGTAAATACCGTTTTAACCTCTTCTGGAAGATTGAAATTCTATTAACATTCTTTAAATTAATTTTATAATTATAGGTTATTTTACTTTCAACAATCTCGCTTTCATTTAAATGCTTAAAATGTAAAATTTATATTCTACGAATTTTTTTAAAACTTTTTGAAAATAAAAGAAAAAAAATTTTACCTAATTTGGCAAGAAGAAATTTGTTCGCTAATTTTGGTCAAAGTTAGGTACTTGCATTTAATTTTCAATTTAATCAGCAACAGCCAACCGATTTTCATGATTTATAGCTTAAGTTCTTAACATATAAAATTTTGTATAACTTTTTGAAAAAAAAATTGCTCTAATTATGCCCAAAAATTTTTTTCCCAACTAAGTTATGAATAACTCCGAGACAGTTGAATATACAAAAATATATATTCAGGTGATTTATAGGAGATTTTGTTCCTAAGCATTTGCTGGTACTTGCATTAAAGTCGGTCAAGTCGTTTCTAAGTTACGATGAAATATATTGACATAACTACCACATTTTGGGAGAAAAATTTGCCACGCCTATAAAAAGAATTTGAGCGCGATGGAAAAAAACTGAAAACGGATTTGAATTCTGCGCATCAAAATCATTATATCACATATAGTTTTATTTAAAAGCCAAAAAACACTATTTTTTTGTAGACCAGTGTTATTTAAAGATTTATAAAACAAACTTTAAGTGAGCGCTAAAAATTATTTCGACCTCTGTACCCGAAAAAAGGGTTATAAACAAAAAACTTTTTAGTCTAATTAACAAAATTGGGGAAGGAATTGATAATTGAAAAAATGTACAAGCTTGAGGTTAAAAAACCAAACTAGTAGAAAAATTTGTCACAAGTGCGGAGGAATACAAAAATGCAATGTTAACCTTATTAAATAAGAATTAGATGAATAAATATACATATTTTTGTACTATTTGAGAACTAAATTTGATAGACTAGTCATTATACTAAATTAGTAATATTTTAATTCAATTTATATTTATTAATATTATTAAGTTGTTGAATTGTTTTTTTTATTTAATTTAAAACAAATTGAATTGTTTCTTGTTTTTTACCAAATTCTATTTTTTAATAAATAACTTACCTAAATATAGGTTTATATAGGTATAGAGTAAAAAAAATATTAGCACAATTTCTGTAAAAAAATGCTCAAAAGTAAATGAACACTTTACCAGCCAAAATTTGCAAGCTAAAATCGTGCTGTAATATATAGGTTTATAGATTCTTTTTCGAAGAATATTTTGCATTCTTTCATTATGTTAAAATTCATAGCCAACGTTTTTCGAGTTCGCACTAAGTATTCAATGATGAATCAAAAAATACCAAAGGCTCTCCAGGAGCTTACTGTTGCTTAAATTGCAAGTACTTACTGTCAAACATATTATATATTATTAGTTATTAATTTTTTAAAAACAAAGTATTTTAATTTATAGAAATTACCTCCATTTGCTGTAACATCCTCTAATCCTGAAGTATTACATCCCACGTCATTTATTTCAATATTTTAAGCATCTTCTTGTGGTCCTGTTGATCCTAAGTAAATTTTCTATACATTTTATCGCTTTAAAAATTTACTTTTATTTTTAATTTCTTAAATTTCGATTTTTCTTTTAGAAAACTTGATTAGTAAATATAAACACAAAACAGCTGTTTGAATAATTCTTACAAGTAAAAATTTTACCAGCAAGAATTTGTAAGAACTTTTTTATGTCTCAATTTCTTACTCTTTTACTTTGCCAGTAACAATTGCCACAAATTCCTAACAATTTTTAGTTATTGAACGGACATTGTTGCAATTCTTTTTCTTATTTCTTTTCTATTTCCGTCTCAACTCAAGTGTGTTATCTGCTCCGGATCAGGGTGTGCGATTTGTGCATTTTGAATATCATGTAAAACTAAGGAATTTATTGCATTATTTTTTTTTAAAAGTTGAGCAGTATACATTAGGTCTTTATGATTAGATTTACATTTTCAATATTCTTGTTGATGTCATTCCCGACTCTTCGGAGGCGGGCGTTTAAATGCTCAAATGCATTTTCCACAAATCTTCGGTATCTTGACAACAAGTAATTAAATTGTTTTTCACTTGTATCGCTATCAATCTTAAATGGAAAAGACTTCAGCAGTGTTTTCGATAGTCGGAAAGCTGATGCTCCTAATATAAGTAATGCAACGTAAACACGGCATAGTTTTTTTTTGGCATTTCTTCTAATAAGCGACATTGATCTAAATATTTTTTAATAAACACTTTTCAAAGATCTGTTAGTCATTGCATCGGCCGGGTCTTCCAACATTGATGTATTGGGAACGGTATCTGAAAAATTGTTTTGCATATAAAATGCCAACAGTAGCATATATATATTTTGCGAACCTATAGTCAACCATAGCAAATATTACTATTGATTACCTCCCTTATAATTTAAATAATCAACAGCATCCGAAGTATTAGGGTGTACTTCAATATGACATCCACCTAAAGCGCTTAAGTTGTTTACTTTTTTAACATACCTATGAATAAGAAATCTACATTAGCGGTCGGCTTTCATTTGTACTTTACAACGGCACCCACGCATTGGGGAAATCCAATTTCTCTAAAACCTCGCACGCACTCATTTCATTTTGTCTTTAGTTCAAATACTCGCGAACAAATATTTTGAAAAATTCTAATAAAATAACAATAAAATAAGACTTTCCCACATCAAATAAATTTGCAATGCTTCTATATTCTGCCGAGGATCCTAATGAGTATAAAGCAATTGCTATCCTTTTTGCCAGTGTATAGGATTTCTAAACTCTGTTTCCTGCTTCTGAAAACATCTTAACTTCTTACAAACTTTAATTAAATTTTTGTGACTCATCCTAAATCTATTTTTTAATGTTTCGTCAGCAAACATTTGGCAGTCGGCTTCCCAAAACGATTTACTGCGTTCCTATAAGGAGAAATGTTTAAAATATTCTGTTTACAGCGAATTTATTTTAATACCATTTGCAACAATCATTTTTCGTTCATACAGTGGAATGAGACTCCATTGACAATAGCATTAGTTGTTTTTTTGAATTAATTACATTTTTTCTAACGAAGCGCCGTTTTTTATATTCATTTTTATCAACCTTAAACAAATCATCAATATTAATAATTCCATCATTAAGAAAACTGAAATATGCTGATAATTCCATAACTATATTTTTCAAATTTTTCATATATTTTTAATTTTTTCGAACTTGCTTAAAATTTTTTACGTCATCCATAAACACTTCAAATATAGTGCGAACGGTTGTGTCATATGGCCTCTAAAACGGTGTCACATATATGTATTTTATCGGCATGTTTCAAGCTACTTTTTCTCTGGGCCAAAAAACTTTTATTTTTATTAAGAACGTCTAACCCTAAAAAGTATAAAAAGCTAAAAAAAGTACTTTAGCGTACTTTTGTAGGTATTATGCAGAAAGCGGAACATTGACTAAAAAGTACGCGTTCAGCTGAAAAAATAACGTCTGGATAGCCTAGCTATAAACACATAGACTACAGCGAGCATCTGGCAGCAAAATGGTTTATATGAGATTGTATATTTTAACGGCAGCACGACAAAAGCCGCTGCTGCCCAATTTAGGCTAATTTTTGTTTTCTTGGGCAGCAAATAATAAATTAGTAATACCAATACAATATAAAATCTGTAATTAAAAATATTTTTAAAGTATTCGTTTTTTATTTAACAAAAGAACAGTACAAAATAAATATTTATTGATTTATTTTACCTTATACTACTAGATATAAATACGAAATTAATATTCGCATTGCGTTTATTCAAATTTATATTAATACGAACTAAGTTTTATAGCCTGTTTTCCACAAGCAGATAGGAACTTTTTAAACAAGTACGTATTTTACTAGTTTTTAAAGGAGCAATAAATAATAAATTTTAAAAAGAATAATTTAATATATTGTTATTACAAATTTATAGAGATAACAATTCAAGGCCATTTTCTGGAAAATTAATTTAAAGATAAGTGCAATTAAATGTAATTGCATATTCATAATTAAAAGCTGAATGATTTTTGAAAACGCCTTTAATAAAAAACATTAACTAATTATTCCGCATTTCGGATTCGTAAAAATTGAGAAGTCGTTTAAAAGCTTCCTGCGTTCTCAATAAATGGTTATTTCAAAAACTACAATGAATAAAATGCATGAAAAGTGAAATATCTACCTGCGAAAACATTCTCTCTGGCAGATAGGTTAACTAACCAAAGTAAAAGTGGAATGAGAAGTTTTTCAGTTGTAGTCGCTTGTCACCTTGAAAAAATAAATTGTTTATTGTAAAAAAGATAAAATAAAAAGTAAAATTAAAAAAAATACGAACATGTTTCCATCAATTCATTTTCATTATGATAGTGACACAGTTGCTACTAAACAGGCTGTTTAAAAATAGACTTATTTTAAATTTGTTAATATACATATGTTAACATACATATATATAATTTAAGCGATTTCATTTTGTGAATGCGAAAAACTGAGTGCAGCATTGAAATCCGTGCCTTCATTACAAATTTGAATTGTTTATTATTTTGTGGGTAATTGAAGTTACTGAGTATTTATTTATTATTTCTATTATTTTTAATAACGTTGATATAGCAAGTCAAACAAGTGGGCCTAGTATTAAGCGGCAAAGGTCAGGTGAAACACAGGTGTTGGAGGGTAAACTTTTTAAACCTTCAAGAAGTTTAACATCAGCTTCTGAACTACAAGTAGCCATTATAGACCTTGGTCAGCATAAGGAAAAGATGGCCACGAACAAATGGCTATTTCTGGTGGAGAAAATTCTACACGCATTGAGGGATAAACGCGCCAGCAGAGAGGACGACTGCTTCACGAATTTCGACGGGTCCAAATGGCTAAAGGGAGTCAAGGTCGCTGAATGTGGTAACGGCAAAGCTCTCGAGAGACTGAATACTTTGTGAGAGACTGAATCCGTGATGTTGATGAATTTTGCCCTGGGTCGAAAATTTATATTGTTGTCTGAGATATTGTCCTCCTCCTATCTTGGTACGGTGGACTAGACGATCGAAAGAGGGCACTCGAGTTACAAAGGAGAACGCAGGGATCTTCGGATTAAGATTAGCTTAAAGTCTCTCAAAGGGCATTATAAAATACGGGTTGTATCAGTTAAGACTGATGGTGATAGCGCTAGAGCAACGAGTCTAGCAACCTTTATCTTCTCGTCGGTCTACCAACCTTCATCATCTCATCAGTCTACCTGTCGAATGATGAAAACGATCCTAATGTACCGTACGTACACCGGTTAAGTTGTGCAATACAAGGAGCCATCATAAGATGAGATGCTAATGCCCATCATACTCTGTGGGGGAGTTCGGATATTAACGAAAGAGGTGAATGTTTGTTTCGAAATCTTCTGTCAACTGACCTTAGTGTTGGCAATAGGATTGTCAGACCAACGTGTTTCAATAGCACTAGAGAACAGGACATTGACATTTCGCTGGTAAGGAGCTTCATTCGACTAGGATTCGTGATTGGAAGGTGTAGCTTGAGTGCTTTTTTTCGATAACAACGGCATACTGTTTACGGTGGAAGTCATATTTGATAAATTAGGTCCCTTCAGAAATCCAAGGAATACCAACTGATTTAAATTCAGCGACTGGTGTTATATAACCCTCTAAAGCGGGTCGGTTGAGCGATTCTAAGGATCTGGAAGATTCAACGCATTTTCTAACTAGGTCGCTGAGAGAGGCTTTCCTAGCTTCGTGTAGGGAGTTGCAGGGAAATAGGAAAATTCAGCAACCAGGTGGAACCCTAGGTTAATGCAACTCAGGAGGGAATGTAGAAAATTGTTCAATTGGGCCAGAACGATTTGATATTTGAAGCTTCAACAGACCAGAAGGGCAAAGAGGGACACATGGGAGCGTGGTGTCTTCTTTTTGACAGCTGCGGTCTATACTGATGGCTCTATGATGGAAACGGGTTCAGGATCGGCGATATAGATCGGGCCGCTAGGCGTATCCGGGAACTAAATCCCGAGGCCTTAAAGATCTATGTAGAAAGTCTCGCCAATTTTATCACCTCAGCAAATTCGACTGTATCAGAAAAAATATATAACGATGTTACTCATTATAGTTATTTAAAAATAAACGTTAATTCTAACTTTGATGCTTTGCAATAGTGGGCAAATCACAGTTTAAAGTACCCCAGACTATGTATATAAATTTGATCATAAAATTCTTAAAGTATGCAGCTTCTGAGAGAGTTTTCTTCCACAGGTAATATAATATAATAACCACCATGTACCAATTAAGAACAATTAAAAGTCGCATTTCAGGAAGAATGGAGACAGATAAGTCCTAATGTGTGCAGAAAATTTGTTGAATCAGTTCCAAGGAGTCTGCAGGCTTTAAAAAATCAAAAAGGCTATGCAAGAAAATAATAATTTGTATTTTATAAGTAAATATAACAGTCTGCCCGACTTTCAATGTCAGCTCAAATTTATATTTTCTCACTGATTTGTTTTACGAAATTTTATGTTACAGGTAGAAATTATTTTTTTTGTTTGTTTCTATTGCTTTATTAAATCTAATTAAAAAAAATGTGAAAAAGCTTACTTTTGTTCCTTTAACGTGCATCTAAACTTCGTTCAATGTGAGCGCCTGTATGTTGGTATATAAGTAGTTTAAACATTGATAAAGAAAAAGGGTCCGCCAAATATATATTTTTTTTAAATGCTATAAAAAAAAACTACTAAATATTTTCTCAAATTTCTTTTTTATTTGAAAATACAATCCTTCCGGTTAATAATGGAAAATAATTTCTTTCAAATGGCTGCCTCGGCTGGCCATGCAGTAGCCTACACGATCGGTCCAATTTTTAAGCACATTATCGTTTGTGTGCAGCTGTATTTCACCAATGGCTTCAAGAATATTATCCTTGTCTCTGGCTTGTTGGCGTAACACTTATCTTTGACGGCACCCCACAAATAATAGTCCAACGGTGTCAAATCGTAGCTCCAAACGTAGGCCAAACGACATCAGCTCTGCGGCTGATAATGCGATCTTCAGGGCGCAAAACTTCGAGTGTAGCTTCGGCTGTGTGGCACGTAGCGCCGTCCTGTTGAATCCAAATGTTGCTAATATCCTCCTTTTCAATTTTTGTGAACAAAAATTCGTTTAACATGACCCGATAACGATCGCCATTGACTGTAACGGCCACTCCTTGCTCATTATCGAAGACAAATGGCCCAATTATGCCTCTGGACCAAAATCCGCACCAAACAGTGACTCGTCTTGGGTGTATCAGCTTTTCAATGTATGCGTGCGGGTTTTCTCTGCCCCAAATGCGACAATTTTGCTTCTTTACATACCCGCCAAGATCAAAATGAGCTTCATCTGAAAAGATGATTTTTTTTTGGCAAAATCGGCATCTTCTGTAAGTCGATCGCAGACCCACTTAGCGAAGCGAAAACGCATTGTACACAATCATATTCGTTCAGCGGAAGGATAAAACTAATTATCTGTCAAATCAGACATGAGCTAAGTGTTACCATTCACGAAATAAGCACTAGTTGAAAAAAAAAACGTTAGATGGCGGACCCTTTATATGTATCTTCTTTTTTTGTTTTATTAAATAATTAAAGCCAAACAAATATAAAACTAACTTCAAAGTATATAGTGTTACGTTTTTACCTGTTAAAAAAAGTTTATTTATGACTTCGTAAATTGCAGTTAAAATAAAGCTTGTGTTTGGTATTTAATTAAAATCCTTTATTTAAAACAGTTTTATGTTCCACTGCTCGTAATCTTTTCAAGAGCAATAACAATTTTTATTCTTAATTACTTCTTCTGTTTACAACTTTAGAAGCAAAAACAAATACTCGCCAAATCTTTCTTCGTAAAGGTCCTTCAACCCGATCGTTGTCACAACTTAAGTTCGATCTCAACCTTTTAAAGCAGAGGTTATCCACACTTAACTCTCTTTACTGAGTTAGCTCCAGCTTAACTACTCTTTACAACTAGAATTAAAACTAACAAACTCTATTCGCTGAGTTTACTTTACTAATGTAAATTTTCTTCACACCGAGTTTACACATAAACTGATTCTTGTCCGCATCGATTTGCTTTTTCTTAATATGGCCTAGTAGACAATACTTCGAAAGCTCTCGAACTTCTCGATATTTCAGGTAGATTCAATTTCTTTCCTTTACTTTCTTTTTAGCTCTTATGTAGACATTTGAATGTAAACATCTACATGTTCTAGTTCTTGTTGTTTTGTTGTTGCTCTTTATTGTCTGTTACTTATTTTTGTCTGCCTGTTTTTGTTGTTGCCGTTTATTTTTATTTACTACATTTTTTTAACGTTGTTGTTATCAATTTGGTTATTTGTAAAAAGCACGCATAGTTGCTTCTGCGGCTTTTGTTTATTCTTTTTAGCAATGCAATAAACGACAGGGGTGCTCAACCCCCGTTAAAATTAAAATTTTACATAACAATTAAATGAAAATATCAACTCTAAAAGTATTTAGTACTGAAAAATAAATACAAATACTCGATACACATTACCACTACTCAATATTTTGCTACCGCTATATCTCAGCCATCCTCTGTTTTGACTATAACAGCACCTACGCCAATTGCATTGTAAGCCTAATCCAAATGTGCAGTCATCTTCGCCAAATAATTTATTTAATTGTAGCACAAAAAATTTTTTTTTTAAATATTTGTTGTACAAATTGTGTTGCCGTTGTATCCAGCTCTTTGTACAAAAATTTGCTTTTTATTATTTTTAGTTGTTTTACATCTAACGTTTGTACCCCGCTGTTGGTAATTGATGAAAAAAATTTCGCCAACGTTTGCTTTGTTTACGTTTCTGTACAGTAAGCATTCATCCAGTTAACTTTATTGTCACTTATTAATTATTTGTGTGATTTGTTTTGCTCTTTGTTTCTTTTTGTATAACAAATCTAGGGGACACTAATCATCAGCCAAAAAAAATTTAAAAATTGGTGGTGTCCTTCAATATTTATCGTATGCACATGTGGTGGAAAACACCAGGCCTAACACATAGATAGCCCTAGTTTTATTGCATTTACTTTTTTCAGTTAGTGCTAACCTTCAACAGACATTTGTTAAAATTATATTATATTCTACTACTTCGTTATTGTGCTAAGAATGACGCTACTATTGTTATTTTCAGAACAATGGATCAAAACAATTTCGTGATTTAATTCTACACTGCTTCTTGATGGGAAAAAATACGTTTCAAGCGAAGTATAGGTTGAAAAGCTCCGTCAGAAACAACAATAAAATGTTGGTTTGCTGATTTCAAACGTGGTCTAGAGAAACCGATGATGCAGAACGCAGTTAACGTCAAAATGAGACGGTAGCACCAGAAAACAAAAAATTCACAAAATCGTTTTGAGTGATCAATAAGTGAAGTTCCGTGAGTTAGCTGATATCGTAAAGATATCAAAAGAAAGTGTTAGCTTTATATTGCAAAAGCATTTAACTATGAGAAAGCTCTGCTCAGAGCGGGTGCCGCGTTTGCTCACTGTTGACCAACGACAAGAACGTATTGATGATTCTGAAACAATGGCATAGCTTTATGAATTGAACTTCGAATAGCTCCCATATCCACCATATTCGCCAGCCTTGGCTCCCAGCGACTACTGGCTATTCGCAGACCTCAAAAAATATTCGCCAGTAAGAAATTTCACAAGCATGAAAAGGCTATCGCTGAAACTGGGGCCTATTTTAAGGCAAAAGATAAATCGTTCTACAAAAGTGGTATGGAAATGTTAGAGCAGCGCTGAATTGATCGCATTACTCTTGATTGAGATTAAGCTGATGAATAAAGCTAATTTAAAACAAAAAAAGTGTTTTGTTTGTTAGGCCCGGGACTTTTCAGCCAATGGGTTAAATTTTATCCTAGAGATTCGCGTTTATGTTGAAGTTGAAATGTGTTATATTTATTCAATAACACAAGCTTACAAAAATAAAATTTTTTGTTCACTGAATGAAATATATGTATATGTTTAAGAAGAGCGACTAATGGTGTCTAATTATCTCATTTTATTTTTCCATGTACACGTCACAGTTTTGTAATAGATACGTTTTTTGTCACCACTTTGGAGAATGCAAAACTGGGTTTTCAATACTTATGCAGTCTATTTTCGAGTCTAGTCTAAATTAAGTAGAGTTGCCATGTTTGAAATCATGGAAATGAGTAAATAAACAAAAACAAAACTAATTATATTTAAAGCAGTAATAATATATTTAAAGCAGTAATAAATATATTCCAGTATGTGATGAGAAACGCTCGTTTTGGAAAAGCAAACGTCTTAGATGTGATGAAAATGATTGGTTTCATATTTCGTTTTAGATCTATCCCATATAATTCCTCTACAAAATACAAACATAAGTATGTATATTTGTTTACTACAAATTGAAAATAGTTTTAGAATTTCTGTTTTAATTTTTAGAAATCAAACTGTTTTTGTTTTATTTCAAAATAACTTTTTAACATTTATTCTATTCATTGCTGCTTTTTCAATTCTCTGTGGTGATGTCTATGTTCGCAATAATACTTCATACCGGTTTGTGAACACGTCAAACATAAGCCTCAATTGCACCAACACTTAGTTAGTTTTTCGAAAAATTTTGAGAATGTTTTATATGATTCGAACCTTTCCTTTGCTGTCTTTATATTACTTTCCATACATTCATTCAAATGATCCTTTATATTATCCGACGACTGTTTAAAATTTTTGTACATAATTCTTCCAAACCTGCCTGGATTTTCATCTATAATTTTTAAATCACCTCTCTTTTGCGACCCTCGCTGAGACAAGGCACACTTGAGCACACATAGCCGCCCGTTGTGATACCACAATGAAGCGAGATCCCTGTAGTGGCCACTAAGCCATGATTAATCGGTCTTGACGGTCAGCCAGAGGTCCCATATAGGAAATCGAAAACCAGGCAGCCAATTAATTAACTTAATCTGGCTATAAGCCCGACATCAATGATCGATAGCTCCGATAGACTATCAAGAAAGGGCGAGCCAAGTGTAATCAGTCTACGTCTAGCTAAAGATGGACATTGGCAAATGAAATAGGCCACACTCTCCTCTTCCTCAATCGATCTACAACCTCGATAGAAATCTTTGGCCGGTATACGCAGCTTTTGCTTTTGCCACTTACATTAGTTATATTTGTGGTACTTGGTTTTTCATCTTCGAACGATGGCAAACTACAAGTGGCTATTTGATGTCTTAATTCCTCAACAAGTAAATACAGCCCACATACATACTGTCCTACTACTTCCTTTTTTTATATATTGATTTGGTTGTACGGACTCCTACCGTTTGCCATAACTTTCTGCTGTTAGTGGCAATTATCTTTTTGATTGCAGTAGGAGTTGTAGTGGACTGTATAGTATTTGCCTATAGAATAGACACCTAATTTCTTAAATTAAATTATGATTTCTCAATAAGAAATTATATGAGATGAAATTGATTGTAGATTTTAAAGATGTAGATTTTAAAGAAATCAAATAGATTAGTGGGTTAAGTGTTTTTTCTTTTTTATGCTATACGAGCTACGGCTATGGAATCTTCAAAAGATATTGGCAGTCCGAATCTCGACAAGACTTACTATCTGGCTTGTCATGCGCCTACGTACTAAGCCCCATCCACGATCGTAATCCTTCCATCCTCCCCCGGGACCACTATCAAGTATTACTACAGGGGAGTGGTGATTCAGGTGATTCAGATCTTGACCATCGTCGTCGTGCCATTCCTACCCAATCAACCACATTCGGTATGAGCGTGTGGATCCATCTTTCCCTTAAGGAGGTATTCCAGTCATGTTGTCACCTTTCCATAGCACTTTCCTCCAGTTGGCCCGTACTTGCCGACCCTGATCTTTTCGCAATATACTTCTTTCTTTCAGCATCCGCCACCAGCTGCAATGGAATCAATCCCGCAATAACAAAAGCCGCGTCTATGGATATCTAAGCATAGCGTCAGCCTATATGGGGGCAGCATATAAGGCAACCGATCTTATCACACTAGTAAGCAACAGCTTTCTCTCCTGTCTTGGGCCGCCTATGTTCAGTTCAACATTATTCGCGCAAGTGCACAAGCTAGTCTAGAGGCTATTCACTGGTCACCAACTGTTATAGTGATAAACTTTATTTTCTTTCTACTGCATACCAGTAGGACTTCAGTCTTGTCATCTGCAAGTTTGAGACCTGCGCTCACAATACAACTTCTGACTACAGCAACTGCCGTGCATGATTACACTTCCGTCTCAGCACAGCTATTTCCACATTCTACCAGTACACATTTCTCCTATAAGGTCAATGAAAATTTCTAGCCATAGATGTATTGCAAGCCTCCGTGACCCGCCGCATTAGTTCAGCTGCTATATCGGTCGCGCCACCAGTCAGCTGGCTGTCCTTCATCACAACAACAAAGGCTTCCTTGTCAAAGGTGGAATCCCTCCATCGGGGACACGGAGGCACCACAGGTAAAGTTGGGCCCATGAAATGTTCGCGTATCTCAAAGATAATAGCGTGGTGGTCGCTGTGCGTGTATACGTCAGATACGCTCCAGTCAGTCGAGATTGACAGCGCATCGCTCCAGGCCTATCCTGAGGCTTCTTCCGTTCCTCGAGAATGTAGTTTAGCAACACCACATCCCCTCGGGTTCGTGTAGACTGAGCCCCGTTCAACGGCCCATGCATTAAAATCTCCAGCAATAACCGCAGGTCTTAGATCCTTCGCCCTGTTGACTAAGCCACCCAGTCAATGTTCATACTCCTCGATCGATAAGCTTGGGAGAAGTAGCAGCTAAAGTGCACTCTACCAACAGTACCGTCAACAAAACACTCCCTTCTACTATCAACATTCTCCATGGGGAAATTACCACAAGACCATATCGAAGCTTTGTTGAACGCACTGTAAGCCCAGCGGTGATTCTCGGGTACTCTATTATGCTCACTCAATAATGCCAGGTCTATTTTCTGATCCGTAATAGTTTGTCCCAGGATATCCTGCGTGGCTTCGCAGTTCATATTCACGCTGCTTGCCTACCTTCTCTGCCATATAAGCCTGCCTCATTGGAATTGAAATAATCGCCGTTCGGGCACCTCCAAGAACACTTCTTATAGGCTTGAGCGCAGAAGCTTGTAATTCGCCTAGTTGCTCCTTCCATGCATTTATTATCTCGTCTTCCGTAGTTATTTCATCCAGATACCTTAGCTCGAAGGTTGCCTCCTGAGTAAGTGTCCTAATCTCAACATCCTTCGATAGCAGATTCTTCAATTTAGACCGATGCAACTTGGTAGACCTTTTAAATTCGAGGAGAATTTCACCCATCTGGGTCTTCTTAACCAGGTGGACATCATCGCTAACTGTTTTTAGCTAAGGGGTGCTTCTCACTTTTCTAAGCAAATTCGCGTAGGATAGCTTCTCTGGGTTTTCTGCGCTTTCTT
The DNA here is from genome assembly GCA_023159175.1 of Wohlfahrtia magnifica. Taxonomy (NCBI): domain Eukaryota; kingdom Metazoa; phylum Arthropoda; class Insecta; order Diptera; family Sarcophagidae; genus Wohlfahrtia; species Wohlfahrtia magnifica. Next base: position 177,733 of record JAKWBJ010000168.1, on the reverse strand, counting down.
GTCTTGGTAATCCACTCATTAGGTCTCTGATTGCCCTTATCTTGTCTGGGCTACCCATCTATAATGCGGTTCGGTTTATTCACCTTGGCGGCATCAACTGTCTTAACAGGTTTTTCGATATCCTATTAGTTTTCCTCTTCGAGCGACCAGGCTTGGTCTTTTTAGACGGAGTTCTCCTGCCACTCTCAGTCTCCTCCCTTATTCTCTTCGACGTGGTTGTTGATGGTCCCATTTGAACCGTCTGCGTACATTTGTCATTAGTTCTGACTTTGTTTGCCGTTGATTGGGATTTACTCCTAGCTGCTTGTTGGTATAGTGACCATATTAAGGCCACTAGATAGCGCATTGACTGATGTATGGATCTCCTTCCTCCTCCCATCACCTTCTGCAGTACCACAATTTTCTCCCCGAGCGTGGAGAACACCTCGGTGTCGTTTTCAGGGTCTGTCAAGTTATCCGTAGACGTACCATCGGTCGGGGATGGTAGAGATGATCTAGATCTCACACCCGTTCCAGTTGGGATCGCCATTTCCGGCGTTCGCGCGAGTCTTGATGCGCGCTAGAAGGGATTTCTCGTCATGAAACCATCTAAGCTTATAGCATTATCTAATACGGCGGTCAAGTTCGCCACCACCGTATCATTGTAGTCATTGTAAATCGACTGCTTGCTCACCCTGCAAAACCGCCGGCACTGGGCTCATTTATTATTTAAGGAATTTTTCATTGTAGTTTTATTGTTCTGGGATCCTACCCATATCATTTTATACCTACTAACAAGTTTTTAAACCAGCCGCTCCTAACATGGAGGCAGACGCTGCCTAGAAAGCCGCTCAATCTGAGTCAGACGCTACCAGGATTTTTGATGTCGACACTTATTCAATGGGCGGCAACAATCGCCCAGTAACAGAAACTTCACTGAGCCATATAACCTTTTAAGTTAAGTCCTCTATTTCTGCCGCTATTGGTCGGGGACTGCTTATTTAATATTCGCGGCTAACTCACATATCTGTGGGCCCCATTCAGCTATCCGCCACCCTGCTGACCCCCACAGTAGCCTACGCTCAGCTCTGTGAGGGGTTGTTTAAGAGTGTATATGAGTGTGCGTGTGAGTTATCTAATAATATTTTAATTAGATTTTTAATTTAAGTTTTTACAATTCGATAGACTACAGTGTGATGTATGATTTGTATGTGATTATTTTACAGGTTTTAACAAAGTTAAGATTTAAGTCTTAAAAGAAAGCAATTATAAAGATAAATTTTAAGACTTAAGTTTTAATATAAGCAAATCCACCTGAGTTCAGTTTGACTGTCACTTGTTGCCTGAATTTAATAAACACAATTTGACATTCAATGCAAATACAATTTTACGTTCAATTCATATTCAATTTAATTTTAATTCAAGTTCAATTTATACATTGAATTTAAGATCAGTTTACATCAGGGTTGGCAGCCCCCTGGGTAACCTAATAAAACCCAGGTGGGTTTTTTTTTTGAAGTTTTCAGAGTTTATTTACAACAAAAATAATTAAAATTTACGTATTAGAAGTACAAATTAATTCCGTCCGGTTTTTTTAGGTAAAAAAATTTAATGATTTAAATTTCTTAAAATAAAAATTTATAAAATCACTGCTTACATCTTTTCCCCACCTCAGATCCCATGTCCGAGTTCTGTCTCAGAAGAACTTCTCATCTTTTGAGGGATCCACTTCGAAGCCTATTTTTCAAAAGAAGTTATTCGCTGACATGCCAAAGGATATTGTATTCTTTGAAACAGCCAATAGTCAGAATGAGCAATGTGTGGAGAATACGGCGAGTGCGGAATTTGATCGTTTCTAACAATTATTTGGCCACTTTTGCGACGTGACACCGAATGTAGTCATGTAAAAGGAAAACTTTATTTGTCTGTCTTTATAATCCGGCCGTTTTTCTCATAATGCACAGCTTAAACGAAGTAATAGCAGTCTGCTACGATCAACGAGTTCATAGTGCATAGTGCACAATGACGGCCTGATCCCGCTAAGAGTGAAAAATTTAATAAATACGAAATAAACGTAATTGTACTAACAAACAAAAAATACTGTCAAACTGGACGAAATTTGGAAGCAGTTATAAAACCCAGTGGGTTGGGCTTAAAAAAAACCCGGGTTACAAAATCATTATTTTTCCTGATTTTGTATATTTCCACCGCCGAAGATTTAGTCCTGTTGAACGAACAGGACCTCAGACAAAGATCGGATAGCCTCCGATAAAATGCGATTGTTTGGCTTGGATGAGGTGGTTTACTTTGTTGAAGTTGCTGCTGCTGGTGATGGACTGCGCTGTTTCTTTTTGGAAGAATTTGTGAAAGACCGTGTTCGGCTGCTAGCTGTAGGTTTTCGCTGCGGCGGCGGTGGCTTGGACTTCTCTTGATTACGCTTCCTCTGATTTAAGTGCAATCTGTTTTTTACACTTGAGTGAAGAAGCGTATTGTGAAAATCCCTACAAATGCTGCAAGTGTTGATGCAAGGACACGCTCGTAAATTATGCTAAACAATTGGTACAGTAACCGTATTTGTCAACGATCTTGGTTCTCGTTGGAACATCCATATTGAGGAATCGTTTGCAGACTCGTATTGAATGGAACCGTTTACATATCTTGCATTGATATATTCCTTGATCGCGTCTCATCACACGGTAGTTCCGGTTTGACATTTTAGGCTTAGAAATATTACAAACAATTTTAATTAGTTAAGAGTCTTTTTGAATAAAATAAGAGGTGTAAAAAGGATGAAAATTCTAGAGGGAGAGTGAGAGAGATATGTATGAGGGTGGTTCAATAATTAAGAGTAAATTGATGAGAAATTACAAAGTTGAAGTAGTCATCTTTACCACTCATTACAGGTAAGCAAAGCTTCACTATGGGTCGCGTTATTGTGTGCGTAGCAGTTCTAACATCTGCCACACGGATAACGCCATCGCTACTAGTGTAGGTATTTGCGACCCTACCCAGACGCCATTTTGATGGAGGGAATAAATCGTCCATTATAACCACGAGATCGTCGGGTTTTAGGTTGGGATGGCTATCTTTCCATTTATACCGCTTGTGAAGATATTTCAAGTAATCTTTCTTCCAACGTATTGAAAACTGATGTTGAACAACCTTAAGTTTTTCCCAGCGATTGACTACACTTAGTCTCTGGTCATGCCGGAAGCTCCTCGAAGAAAGTGTCCATGTCTTAAGGCGCTTATATCTGTAGGGTCCTCAGAGAGTGCTGAAATCGGGCGAGAGTTTAATATGCCTTCAATTTGGGTTAATGTAGTACAAAATTCTTCATAAGTGAATCGGTAAGAGCCAGTTACCCGCTTTAAGTTAAATTTAAAGCTCTTCCCGGCTGCTTCCCAAAGGTCGCCCATAAGAGGGGATGTGTGGTATAAATATCCATTCGAAGCCATTTGTATTATAAATTTGGGTATACCCTGTGACATAAAGTCAGTGGTTCAACGTGAGTACCTGTCCTAGGACGTTACCTCACGGTGCCAAAGCACGAGTGAATACAATGCGTCCACCAACGCCCCCACCTATGATTAGAATTACCAGTGAGTACCAATTTAAAGCCATGTTATTTGGACATGACCTCACACCTTGGTGAGGTGCCGGAGACTATCTTAGCTGCTACCGATCTATGGGTCCACGGCACCCGGTTAAAAATGTAACTCCACACCGAGCCAGCATAGCTGTTCCCGCGATTTGGGCTTAAACCACAGCTACCACGTTGCTCCCACAAGAGGGCCTCACCATAGTCGGGCAGGAACAGAAATTCCTGGGGCTCCCGACACCCGTGGTACCAGAATTAAGCCTCCGGTCAGGCTTCGTAGCATAAATGCTACTACCAGTGTAAGTCCCAAACGACTCCAAACTGGTGACCATGATGATTATACAACAAACAAGAAACACTCAAACAACACAACAATAAACGGAGCCACTCTCACGGGAGAACTCAAAGTGACATCGTGCGCCACGGACACAATACACAAAAACAAGAACACAACCAGTCAAGGATAGACCAGTACAAAACACAACACCCTAAAACTGCAGCTACAAATTAAGCCGCAAACAGCAGACCAGAAAACAGCAAACAGCAGACAATCACAGCAAGCAGCATAACACACCAACCGTCAGCACACCAGCGGGAAACCGAGCTAGAAAAGGCTAGCCAGGAGACCGCTAAGATGGTGATGCAGGTTCGACCTCCGCTAACAGTGCCGTCCTTCTACGCCTAAACACCTCAAGGGCAAAAACGCCCAGCCTACCATAAGTACGATCGTCCAACAATACCCTAATGAAATCCCACACCCCCCCAGTATGAGGGATACCCATACTATCCAAATCCCTAAAGTCATCATAGTCCGGGCACGAAGGCAGTACATGCCTCCAGTCCTCAACTCCCCTCCCACACCGGCATTCAGCTGATTCAGTCTGGCCAATTCGATGCAAAAATGCAGTGAAAGAGCCATGTCCCGTCAGTATGAAGCCCAGACTCAAGCCAAAGCCAAAGTCAGGGTGTTCCCGTACGAACGTAACATCCGGAACGAATCCATAAGTCACCCTTCCCTTGTCGCTGTTCGTCCATCTCGTCTGCCACCTATCTATGAGGCACCCCTGCAAAACGGCCTTATACCTATCTCTCCCATTCTCGAGCTCCGAAGCAGAGCCCATCGTTCGTCCTAAGTGGCAGTCCCCTCTTGACCCTGAAAGCAATGCTACGACGCACCACTTCCAAGTCAAGCGGTGGTACACCAACAACACCTCCTCTCCAGCTCAGCACGAGACTGGCCTTCGATCAGGATGAGCAAATCATCTGCATACGCATACAGTTTAAATGTCAGCCCGAGCTGTCTCAACAGAGTATCCATCATGAGGTTCCCAATGAATGGACCCCAGATGGACCCCTGCGGACAACCACGAACAACCTCCATCCAGACCGTTTCAAAGGATCCAACAACACACGCTTTTCTATCCTCGAAATAGCTGCGTCAAATGCCCATCTCACTACAGCCAACCTCCGATAGCCTCCGTAAGACCTTGTCCCACGAAAAATAATCGAAGGCTCCCTTAAAATCAATGAAAAGCCCAAGCACATACTTCGAAGATGACTGTTCGACAGAACTCTTCACATGCATCCAAGCGTCTTCAACGCAAAAACTAAAACTAAAACCAAACTGGTAATATGAATGGCCCTCGCTGTAGCATTTCTTGAACCTGTACACCATGATTCTTTCCAGCACTTTTCCAAATACTGGCAAGAGGCTGATGCCTCGATAAGAGCGAGGATTACTCCTCACTCTATCAGGCGACTTAAGAAGTACCACAACACGAGCACATTACGATACCTTCAAGAAGTAGCCCTCATTAATGCACCTACCGTACACCACCTACAGGTATTCAGGGATGGTCTTTCAGATGTTCTTACACATCTCTCCGGTCAACCCATCCAAACATGGGGACTCCCTGCTCCTCAACCGACAAAAACAGTCGTCTGCTTTCGACCTCTCCAAGTTTGGAGGGTCAGCAAACTCCACCGGTTGGGGAGGATAGTTGCGTGGCTCCGCCCTTGGAAAGAAAACCCCCAACAAAACGTCCGTGCAGTCCCTCTATGAAGACAACACGGTGTCGCCAACATGGAGGCATCCTATGTCCACCTGACTCTTTCTACCCCTGCATATACGGTAAACTCTACCCCAGGGGTCATCCCTATTGTCCTGTAAAAATCTGCGCCACTCGTCCTCCTTAACTGTAACAATCATGTCCTTGTACGTCTTAAGGCTGCCAAGATACTCGGTCCTACGCTGAGCTAGTTCTTCAACATTGGTACGCCTAGCCCTCTGGAAACGCCTCCAGAGGTGTCGAACGCGCCGCCGCATCGTCTCTAACTCAAGGGTTCACCAGTCTCCCTAGTCCGTTGTGGACAAGTAACCCTAACCTCGATGAGATTATGGTCACTTATCCCCCAATCGTCACAAACTCTCCAACTAAAGTCTAAAGCAGTAATTGCCACCCCATTTGCAGCCGTCACGTCACTGACGCTCATTGGCCCATCGAAAGTATAGCTCACTCGGCTCATTCAACACGCTCGAATCTCGCGAGAGCAACCATTCACCAAGCACTCCTCCTCGTATAAGGTTCGGATGTCCAGACCCAAGTCTGTAGATCTTGCTGAACCACATACGAGAGGAGGCGTTCGCATTTAGACCGAGAATAACCGGAATACTACTCACCGCGAGTAGTACCGTATCCATATACCCTAGATAGGGTTCCCATGAAACGCCAGGCCTACAGTAGATGCTAGCCAGGAACATCTCCCCAAACCACCCTTCTACCCTAACACATACCCCAAACTGGCTATTAGCTAACTTCGTACAGTCCACGTCACTGTCCCTAACTATAATCGCGGCCTTTCCCACACCGTCAGTAAATACGCGCATCCCCCCCGAAATCCCCCTAACATCACCATTCAAAAAGTACGGCTCCTGGATCAGGGCAAAACTAGCGTCCAGCTGACACATAGCCTGCCCGAGCTCGCACGTCACCGCCTTAGAGCGCTGACAATTAAGCTGCAAAAGGCGCAACTCTATTAGTGTCTGGCGTTCGCTCTGGCAACCATAGTCGAGTACGTGGGTCACGCAAACGACAGCATACTATGGTCCGCTGGCAGTCCCCTCAACTCACAGTTACGGCACCTCATCGGGTTAACACAACGGGAGGCCTGATGTCCCATCATCCCACACGTTCTGCACACATCCTACCCCATCCTGCACCCACGCAACAGGTGGTCAAAGCCGAGGCAGCGGTAGCAGTGCGAGATCGCATCTTGAGGCCGCAACCTAAAGCTGAACCACTTCACATAAACCCTGCCGACATCAAGAAGCATGTTCGCAACACGCTCGCTACATTCCAGCACAACGTTGACCTGTCCGGCGGAGTCAGACCTGGACTGGTTACCAGACGAATACTCCTCTTAAACACCTCATAGCTCATGCGTTCCTTCAGGTTCATCTCGAACAGCTCCGACATAAACTCATCAGGAGTGATTGCCGCGTGCACTCCAGCAACTACCACCCTTGTACCAAGCTTATCACTCAGACACCTCAAGGCCGACCTCCTCAAACCTTTTGTTTGAGGCAATCTTCGACCTCTCCGCCACCGAGGGTGTACGGATAACAGCACTACTAGTCCTCTTCAGCGGCCTCATCTCGTGCACTCTAACCCCAAGGGTGGGTCCGACCTGTTCGACGACCTTGCTCACTACCTCTATGGAAGTTGCGCCCTTCTTCTTGTCCCGAACAACCACCGACCAAGTTTCCACAGACTTGGGTGTAGGCCTGGAAACAGCGACACCCTGTGCCCTCACAACAGCAGCAACCGTTGGAGCCTGAGCAACAGGCCTAGCAGCGGGAGCTGGCACCGTGGTCACCGGCTGAGCCGGCCTGGAAGACTGGAGGATGTCCAGCCTAACTCTCAACCGCTCGTTGTCTACCAACAGTTTTATGACCAACTCCTCATACCTGCCAGCCTGACTCATACGTCTGCCCATCGTCCCCGCACTCAGATCCTCACCGAACAGCACCTCACGGAAACTGTCAGTTACAACCTTGACATCAGCTACTGTGACACCAGCATCACAGCCAAGAGGAAAGGCGGTAGCCGAAACCATAGCCCTTTTACGCTGTCTGCTCTCCCTGCCAACAGATGGCAACGGGGGAAACGCAGCAGAGAAACCACCACCAACCGCAGAGCTATCACAGATAGCAGCAGCACCAGAACCAACAGCACCATCAGCAACACCACCACCAGCAGCACCACCAACAACACCACCACCAGCACCACTACCAGGAGCATCACCAACAGCAGAAACGCTATCAACACCGCTCTTAGCCACATCAGCAGCAGCAGCAGCATCAATAACAGCAGCAGACTTAAAATGCCTCAGCCTCAGACCCCGAACTGATCAGTTCGCTCTGAGACTGACTGAGACGCGACTTCCAGGTGGAGGGGGCCCCTTCACCTCGTCAGTGACTGCCCCAGACGCAGCGTCAGAGGCATCACCATTAGCCGTCTTGCGAGGTTTCCCGCAGGAGGCATAATAATAAAATTCAAAAATGTAACGACTCACCAGAAGTCAAAATAATCACAGCCAAAGGAAGTCAATCAACACAGCAAAGTCCGTCACCAATTCCAAATAAGCACAACCGAAACCAAATACAACTCGAAATCAAAGTCAATTAAACACGCCGAACCGTCAACAAAAACACACTATGGCAGCACCAAAAACCCACTGCACAAGTATGGTAACTCCACTCCGTTAGTCCTATCTAACCTCACTTTTCAAAATTGCTACTGACCTTGAAGTCAAAAACTGAGACACCACAGAATTACCCCTGGGAGTCTCAATTTAAAAACAACAATTCTTCACAATCAATCACTCACACTAGCAAAGCACTTGGTTTTTTATACACGACTATTTGAACACTCAAAATTTTCCGCTTTTAAAAAACACGTCCTCACTATCCAACAGCCAAACTAAAAGTGGTATACCCTGTGACATTATGAATGAATTGAATTCACGTTGTCTGTTGGCGCCTACAAAATTACGACTATTGCCTGAGTATAACCTGAAAGGTAGTTCCCGCCGACCAATGAATCGAGAGAACGCTGCTCGAAATACCACCATAGAAAGATCCAAACATACCTGCAAGTGCTGAAACAGACAAAAACACAAACATAGCCTTTTACAATTGGTGCGTTTTTCAGCGTTCAGCTTTTGAGATAAAATGGGGCTGCAAAATCTGTTCCAGTGGTATGAAAGGGTATTGTTAGGGTGCATCGATCGGATGGTAAAGTAGCCATAATTTGAGCGCACGGCTTTGTATGTCTGTATATAACACATGTTTTACATCTATGTATGATTATCTTTATACGTGGTTTCAATCTGGTTTTATAAAATTCTGTTTGCACCATTCTTTACATTTGGCTGCATTCAGCATGGGCTAGAAGTAAATGTAAATTTTCCGGGTAGAGTTCGCAAAATCTAGAATAGAAAGATCCAAACATACCTGCAAGTGCTGAAACAGACAAAAACACAAACATAGCCTTTTACAATTGGTGCGTTTTTCAGCGTTCAGCTTTTGAGATAAAATGGGGCTGCAAAATCTGTTCCAGTGGTATGAAAGGGTATTGTTAGGGTGCATCGATCGGATGGTAAAGTAGCCATAATTTGAGCGCACGGCTTTTGTCTGTATATAACACATGTTTTACATCTTTATACGTGGTTTCAATCTGGTTTTATAAAATTCTGTTTGCACCATTCTTTACATTTGGCTGCATACAGCATGGGCTAGAAGTAAATGTAAATTTTCCGGGCAGAGTTCGCAAAATCTTGTATTTCCTGTCAATATTATGGGGTAGCGCTCGTTATAGGATAGGGATGAGTTCAACAATCGACCGTTTACTAACAAAACAATGTCTTAATCTAAGAACGGTTTAGCGGCTTTAATGGACTTTTATTAGACATTGGCAGAGAATTCGATTTATCGTTAAATTTTGCTGGATAATAAGCCTTTTCACTAGAATAATTAATCTCAGTTTTGTGAACTTCAATTTCCTTGTGACTGGGATTTTGTGAAGCGCAATTGTACTGTTTCAGATATTTGATTAGGGTGTTATGTAAAAATCTAAATATATATGACAATACTCTCAGTGCCTTAGGGTATGAGGAGAATCTGTCCAAAATGTCTGCTTTATTAATCGATGTATGTAGACTTTCCACTTTCTTATCGATTTCAAGAGTTTCGGGAGTAGCCTTTTTTGGCCATTCTGATTATCATGAGTGCGAACGTAATTCCGGTTGGCATTGGGTACAGTTTTGTAAACTTGAGCTATCCGATTTGCCACATAAGTTTCCCAGGTCCAAGACGGCTTTAACAACCAACCAATTACAATTAGAAAATCGGTCCATAGAAAAACTTCGCATGGTAGCAATTTTAGGGATGTTATAAAATGTGTCACCAATTTGGCCAATATTACAGCCCCGCTTAGTTCCGATCTTGGAATATAAATGGGTTGAATTGGCGCTACTTTACTTTTAGATGCAATCAAATTGCTTAATACAACTGTTTATTATATATAGTAGTTTTTAGGAAACTATTCAGATTAAATAAATTATAATTTAAATAAATATGGGATTATGGAAAAATTAAGATTCGAATTAAAAACTCGCCCATATGATTTTGCTTATTACTTTTCAAGTGATGTTTTATTTATTTACATACATTAACATTATTTACTTAAACTTTAACTTAAAGCTATTCAGCAATTCCGAAATCGACAATTGGAGTAGGAGGTACGAATCGACAGCGCCATTGCATACCACAATGAATTTGTATAGTCGTAAACTGCTGCACTCCAAAGAACGATATCCTCACTGCCTTCACAGTGTGTGTGTATGTTAGGTAAGAACCCACCTTCCAACCAAGAAGTCGTCGGTTCAATACCGGACTACACCATCTGAAAAATTTTCAACAGCGATATCACTTCACAACATTACTAGCTAATGGTTATGCGTATTTACGCTGTGAAAAACTTCCCTAATATATCTGCCGTTCAGAACCGGCGTTTCTGGGTTTGTGGGCTTTCAATAAGTCTAGTTGATCATTCTCATAAATATAAAAATCAATATTTATTTACAGAAAATGAGAAAAGGTTATTGTTGGCTCAAGATGCATAACTTTTTCGATCTACCTTGGTTTTAACGTTCTTTGTGAAACGTTCAAGGTTGTCATATATATAAAAATAATTAAATTTATACAAATAGTTGAACGATGAGCATATTTTCAATAAAAAATATACAAACATATAAAAATACTTATTTAAATTAACCGGTTATTCGTGTTAAATTAACCGGTTTATTCGGAAAATGAAGAAATAAAAAAAACCGTATTCGACCAAACCAAAAAAACTGGTCGAATAATAACTGTCCGATCTCCCTAACACTCGTCACATCTTTTATCGTTTTCCAATCGTTTTTGTCTCTTAATTGTTTTTCATCGCATGCCTAATTTATCGCTTATTTTTATATAAAAAATTTTAAAAATTGCAAACTTCACTATAAGTTTAGGGCTTTTATTAGTCCGAAACAACATTAATACCAGCAAAACAATTAGAGCGAACAACGAATTTTCCGGTGCGAACTTTCACAATCAAAAAAAAAAAAATCACGTTTGTACATATGAAAATGACACAATGCCGCCGAAAATATTAGTACAGAGTTACCGAGTTTCCTTTTAGATTTCTAACATATTAGTAAATCAAGTTATATATTAATTTAATATATAATTGTTTAATTTTTAATAACATCATTTAAGTTAATCGTCATGCTGGACGAATTTGTCATTCATCCCAATGGTTTTCCTAGCTTAAATGGTAGAAAAGACCTGTTGTATGTCCAGAGAGGTCGAAATATTTGGGATGGTAATAAAGTGGTTGGCCTCATGCGTTGGACGCCATTTTGTCATTGTAATGGTTGAAATATCACACTTCAAATATACGTGGTACGAATACGTTGGCAGCGCTGGTATGCACGAATTTAAGCCTGGCTGTAGCTAGAAGGACGGGCTGGTTTTTATCGGTTTTACAAAACATACCATTAACTCCCGAATAATCCAAAAAAATCATACCAGCTGAAACATTAGATTTACCAGAGAGAAAATAAATGGGAACCCGAAGTACCGTTGCTTCTGATGCCACACACTACACGCACTGAATTATTCCGGCAGTTTTTACACCAGGATGACTCCCCTCAACAGAGACCGTTAGTCTACCCTATGACATCTCCTGTCGTAGCAATGGGATGCCCCAAAAGTGAACCCTGCAAATACTTGCGCCCTTTTTACCTACCGCTTCGAAATCTTTATAAATGCATACTCGAAGTTTCACTTCCTTCACTTTCCGTTCAATCAATTTTTTATTTATAAAATTCACAATGTTCACTACTATAAACATATTGCTAACAATAATTTTTAATATATCTGTATTAATTTTTAATACAATTAATTTTTAATAATTTATTTTAATGTCATGTATTGGTTTTTCGAATAAAAAATTGTTTGGATTAAAAGTTAACTTCTTATGTTTTGCCATATGCGCGAATGGTGAGATTTTAGTATTCATATTTTTTTATTAGTCAGCTGAAGAGTTAAGCATACGAGCTTTTGAGGATTAAGAGACGAGGCGAGAAACTGTTTAGAAACGCCTTGCTTTTCTGTATATGTGTACGATTCTAATTGGCTAAATAAGAAAAACGAAAGAACCGTTATTTTAGCGCGTGGTAATTTTTTTTTTGTATGTTGGTAACAGTGAAAGGAAAAATTCCAGAACAGTTGTAACGATATAAGATGTGCATGATAATGTAAATGGAGGCGATATACGAACGTAAGTGGGAAGAGACAAGAATTACGAGAAGGAAGGCGAAGCATTTTTTTGTTTCTACGTGATTAAACTTTTATGTGATTAACGAATTATAAATATATAAAGAAATAATAATAATAAGGGAAAATTAAAAAAAAAAACTAGAAAAATATTTAAACAAACATCAAGATTCTCTGTGTATAAAAAAGGGAGTGGGGAAAAATTCCATGGAAAAGAATAATGACATGGCAAAGACAAATACATGAAACAGGGAAGAATAGTGGACTTATAATGAAAAGAATAAAAAATCTGGTTTATAGTTATTCAAATAAGAAATTAAAAACGGCAAAATACTAATGAGGAAGCTTAAAATATTGTTTGTCATAAAAATACGAAAAACTGAAAAAGAAATTCTGTGAAAAGTACGTTCATACATACATACAAACATACATAAAAAGTTAAATGAAAATGCAAAACCAATTACAACAAAAAGTTCATCAAAAATATAACAACATCAGTTAAGCAGAAAAAGAACAATAACCACATCAGTATTCCTATAGAATCATAACGTGATCCCTTCTATTATCTTCCAAATTTTTCATCAACTTCGTGCCTTCGCCGCTGTTGTCGTTGTACGCGTCATTGTGGATGCCAACAACAGTAACCATTTCACTTCTCACACCACCGCTGTAAGCGTTACCACTTAGCCACAGCCCAATACCATCAATATCAACAGACACACCACAAGTTACCATTACCACGCAGCCACAGCACAATAGCATCAAGGCCGACAGACACACCGCAAGCTACTATGACCACGGGGCCACAGCAGAATAGTATCAAGGCCGACAGACACACAACATGTTACCAATATCACACAACCAGACTTCGATACCGCACACTGCATGTGGTTATCTGACGATCCGTCAGACTTCGACACCGCCCTGAGCTTCAGACTTCGATATCGCATTGAACTGTCAGACTTCAGTACCGCACTGAGCCGTCCGTCTTCTATATCGCACCGTAGATTACGATATCGCACCGGAGCTCTCAGACAGGAATAGCATCCTGAGCTTCCATATTTCTTTTTTCTCCTGCGTCTCAAACATCAGTAGCATCCTGAGCTTCCAAACATTTGTATTCTCCTGCATTTCAAACATCAAAAAAATCCTGAGCTTCAAAAAAACTTTTTTCTCCTGCGCTCAAACATCAATAGCAATTTGAGCTTCAAACAACCAACTCTATTTTCTCATTTTTTACAGTATACTATTATAACTAACAGTCTCCAACTTACTTATCTTAATATTCGTTTATACAACACTTTTATTTACGCCTAAACACGAAAACGATAACTTAATACGTAAGGCGCCACCTTTTATATACAGTTTAAATTACTTCCGAGTGTTCATGTTCTTCCTACAATATTCAATAATTTCCGTTAATTCCAATGTAACACACAAAGATGAGCCAACTACACAAATAAACATGGCATTGACAGGGTGACACATTAATATCAAATATACCTAAATCCCACAATACAGTTTTAAAGGCGCTGATCTGGCCTATTTTATTTTTAGGCATTTTTATTTTCGTAACAATATTATACTAAATTACTATACATAGTAGGGTGATTCTGATTTAAAATTTTTTTGTTTCAGTGTTTGACAAATTCAACCATAGAGAGGTACACAATTGAGCAGCGCCAAAAGATTGTTGAAAATGGTCGTTCAAATCAAAATGCATTTCGTGCACTTTTTGATTTTTTTTGGTCAGAATAATCGCCCAAATGTGACCACAATGGTATTGTTGGGTGTTTAAAAGCCATAAAGAGTGACTGTTTGGTGCAGTTTATGGGCTGTCGGTATCATTTTCCCGTATTTCTTCGAAAATGAGGTCGGCCAAGCAGTTACCGTGTAGGATGTTAGCTATCGCTAAATGATAACGGACTTCTTGTGGTTATAAATTGAGGATATGGACCTGGATGATATAGGATGGTGCCACTTGTCACACAGCCAACGAAACAATGGATCTTTTGCGCGAAAGATTCAATGGCCGTGTTATCTCAAGTCGATGTTGATTGGCCGCCACGATCATGGAATTTGACACCGTTGGACTTCTTCTATTCCACCGAAGCCGTGGCGAGCATTTGGCCGATATTTTATTTCACGCATAATCCTTCTATAATAATGAAATATGCCCATACTAGTGGCACATCGCCTGGAACCTCCCTGGGGGGACATAATACAAAAATTTCAAAAAAATAACCATTTTTGGTACTTTACATAAAACAATCAGTGAAATGGCTATGTTTGTTTTGTTTATATAAATTTGTGTAATATAAATTATTTTTAATTACTTGATTGAAATACTGCATAAAGGAGGCTGTAGAAACCGTGAAGAAATAATGAACTTGAAAAATAATACACTACCGCACACGACAAAGCTGTAATACTTGATATTGAAGTACATTCGTAATAAAAATTAATTCAACCAGAATCCGTAAAATTTTGGAAGGATTTTCCGTTGTCACATATAATCGTAATAATCTAACGATCTTGGTGAGCTAGCGAGTATATACAATTTTCCTTGGTTTGATGTTACCCAGATCCACCGAACCACGCCGCTAGAAATTGCATGGGCACTGTCGTACAAGTACTTCGAATCTGTGGAAAATTCAATTTTTTCTGGAGCAGGGGGCATATTTTTCAACGCAATTTTCTCAAAGCCGTCCACCACCTGAAAATAGTAAAATAAAGTGGTCAAATAATTAATAACGGTTGAGTGAAAGCAATTACATACCGGAAGAATTTCACAAGTTTCGATTTGATTGCTCAGTTTTCCGATTGCCGATGTTGGTTCAGTGGTGGTTGATTTATCCAAAGCTTGAAACAAATGCTGAAGCAGAAATTCGTTGAAGTGTAGAAGGCAATCGAACCAATGCAATGATTTTTTTAACAGCAATTCAAATCGTCGTATAATTCCACAGTGTGACCCAGTCTGTCTCGTATTCAGCTGTTTCATGTTTCAGTCTTACGTAACCAATCAATTGAGAACTTGGTTATCTCAAAATAACAAGATTCGGTTATTTTACCATCCTAGTATGATAATTCCCATAAATTTATCTCTCGTTACAGTAATCTTTTCTACCGTCGAATGAAAACGCTAAGAAATTGGTTCACCATGCTGATCTTTCATTTCGAAATCTTGGAAAGAGCGGTTCCCAATGACGATGCTACTCTATCAGGCACACCAAATATGTCACACATCACGCCAAAGTTAAAACAATCGTATCTTTCTATGTATTGTGTACCATAGCTTCTTCAACCGATGGCGGTACGCGCATTGAATCATCGGGATGCATTGTTGTCATTGATGACGTAACCGTTGCTCCTTGCTCTTCATTTTCCATCACAAATGCATCGACTTTTAGTTTTCTCTGATTATGTTGATCGTGCATAAACTCTTTGAGGCGTTCTGGAACCAATCCGCAGATACAGATGCCATTAAATCACATTGACATTTTCCAATGTAAAAATTTTTTCAGAGATTTTACAAATTTGTGTTGGGACCCCACAGGGATGTTCAAGAGGGTGTGCCAATGGTATTGGTGGGTTGGCCCTCTAAAGTTAATGGGGTCGGTCATACATTTAGACTCGATTGGGGCACTTTAAATGGGTCAAAGTGAGATTTTTCAAAATTTGACTTTTGGGTTAAAATAAGGAACAACAGAATTCATTTTAGAGGTATGGTTCCTTGGACAAAGTCTTTTATTTTGATCCCCAGAATACACCTCTCACTTGGGCGATTCTTAAATCAACCCGCCCTAATATACATATATTTGAATTATTATTTTTTATTTGACCTATCTCTAATTCCTATAGTAGGATAATTTTGGAAATTTTAAAAAATAGCGTTGTTAGGTCCGAGCTCGAACCGGCAATAAAAAAGGAGAGCGATATTTATACTATACTAGGTAATATTTTACCTAGGTTTTCCGTCACTTAAAATAAAGTAGAACGTAGCGTTATATATATATTGAAAATGAAGGAAGTACAATTAGGGAGGAATCAGATAACGTTTTGTGAATCCGGAAACGGCTTAAAATATTCAACAAGTGAATATGGGTAAAACATCAGTTTTTATACATTTGTCACTTTTTAATCGCGTCTATTCATTATTTTTTCCAAAAAATACTAAAAGAAAAAATTTAATTTTCTTCTTCTTCATTACTCTATTCTATATTATTTTATTTTAATTTTATTTTATTTATTCAATTTAGTCAATAGATTTAATCCTTACAGACTACAAAGTATGTATAATATGAAAAAGAATTATAAGCTTATATTAAAAAAATTTTGCATTCATTTTTGATACAGCAAAAAATAAAAAAAAGTAAAAATTTATCAAGTATTAAGAAAAATAATAATCAACGAATTCGGACAAAAACTTATATTGGCGGCATAATCTCATAAATAGATCAGCTATATCATAATTTGATGTACATTTTTGAACATATAAAGGTTTATAATGACGTGCATATCGACAAGGGACATTAAATTTAACAGATTCTAAAAGAAACTCACAACAAATATTTCCATTGATAAGGTTCATCAAAAACGATACATTTAACATGGTACGACGAGATTAAAGTCTACAAGTATAAAAAGGCAGTTCCAAATAATTCCAACCCTGGTGACGCAAACAGAACAATACAAAAGTTTCTGAACACATTCAATGCGGGTAATATGAATATTATAGTAAGGATCCCATACGATCCACCGCTTATATATAGGGATTACTGGGGTAAAGTGGGACATGTGGCGAAATGAGACATCTCAATTTTTGACCATGCTTTTAGATTTTTAGAAAAAAAAACTTTTTAGGTGTTATTTTTTATGTTATTAAGATTTTTATCTTCAATTTTAATTTTATTTGCTCTTTTATATTGCTTTTTGAGAACAAAATGAAAAAAGTAGTTTTAAGAGCGCTTGTTGGTATATTTTTTTAAATTCAGCAAAATGTTCGTGGATATTTTTTGTTTGTGCGAGATAAATACATATATCGTCGGTACGATATTTTCTGTGTATTTTTTGAAGTTGCAATAACGGTAAAACTTTAAAAGCATATGCAGTTCAAAATTATTACTTTAGAACATTTTATTTTTTATGTGAACTATTCCTAGAACTTGTCAGTGCTGATAACGGCACATTTTTGCAAACTGTGTATTCCTCAGCGACGGTCGCTGCTGTTAACGCTATAACGCCAAAATGATTTAACTGACATTTTATTTTGTTATGTAAGTATTAGTCTAAGTGAAGTGAGTTATTAACAGTGTAATTAAATAATTTGTTATTAAAGTGTTCTAAAGTTATATAACAATTAAGATTAAGATATCAAAAATAGAATAGGAAGAAGCATCAAGCACTCAAATCGTTAAAACACGTAAAGCCAACGAAATTTTAAACAAAATTGATTTAGTTGGGAATGTGTCTCAACAAACTACTGACGCAAACTTCCGTCAAATCATCAGGTCTTTTCCATGTCTAATTTTACAATATTCGCTTTGTAAAGATTTTACCAAAGCATAACGCAAAATTGGCAACTGATTGCGTCAAATATTTTGGCATCAATCACATATACCGTTCAAGAAAAGTACAAGTGTATTGACAAATTATTAAAATTATATGAAAGGTGGAAAAATATTCAAAAAACCGTTCGTGAGAAAAGATTTAAAAATAGCAAGCTGTTGAAACTTTTTTTAAAAATCTGGACAAAATTTGGAACTGTAGAAGATGAACCATTAATGGACTAAAAATGCAAAGGCAAAAAGGACGTCCTAGTTGCATGGCTTGTGTCGATATGGCTTTATCAAATCGAGAAAAAAGCACAGGAACAAAAAGATAACAAAGCTGCATTTAAAAGGAAGCACAAAGAGGAAAAGTCGATCCAATCAGGTAAGTTTTGTATATGAATAAATTTAAGTTTTAAATATTCTGTTTTCGATTTTCTATTGATGGTTGTCAACTTATGGAATGGATTGATGAAGATATTATCGAGTTACCAATTAACAACTATCGAGATCGCAAAAGTTTTATTACAACACAGTTAGTAGCATCACTGGAAAATGCCAGTGTCTGTAGAATGACAGTTCATATTTTCATATCAGCAGCTAAAACATTAGGCTATCGTGTAGAAGAACTTGTCAATAACCCTTCAACTGTATGAAAGGATATAAAGAAATTTCAGCTGGTTTTACGGATAATGTAAGTTGTTTTTTTATTTTTATTTAAGGGTAGTATTAAATACTCCTACAATTATTTAATAATTTATAGGTTAGTAAAACTTATTCAGTGGTAGCTCATTTTCATGAAAAGTTCATGAAAGATTTAATCGGATGCACAAAAGTTGAACGGATTGCAATTTTGGTGAGTTACAACAGCACATCGAAGTTTATTGGACCACCGAAAGTAGAATCTTCAAGATTTGACTTTTATTCAAGATGCTATAAAGTATTCGGAAACTAACTTAGGAATTTTAGCAGTAATTCTCACAAAATGAGCAACATTTATGGTATATTTCTGAGGAAACAGTAGCTCTAGCCTTTTTCGATTCAAATATAAGTTAAAAAAAAAACGTAAAATGGTTGGAAAACTTAAATTAAAAATGGCCGAAACTATAAAAAATATACCTTAAGTGATTTTGTTTCAGAAAAAACTTAGTATTTTTTCCGTTGGTTTAGTTTATCCTGAGTTTCAGCCTTCTACTTGGGAAACCTAATTTGAATTTGAGGAAGTTTGGACATTCTGTTAGAACTTATTTGTTGTTAACGATACTGCTGAAAGAGGCGTTGAATTTATTCAAGAATTTTAACTAATGATAAAGGCGAATAGCAATTGTTGCTTTAGGCTGTTGAGGCTTATCAACAGAAATATTAATAATAAAAATTTTAAAGCCATAATTTGAAGAAATAATGATCCAAAAGCAATTCTCTTTCAGGATGAATTAGCCAATCTATCTGTTGATGAATCATCATTAATATATATTATATCATTATGTATATATATTATATATATAATTCCTATAACATTCCATGAAGGAACACGGGAACTTCTCTCAGTCAATGCGCTGGTTTTACGGATAATGTAAGTTGTTTTTTTATTTTTATTTAAGGGTAGTATTAAATACTCCTACAATTATTTAATAATTTATAGGTTAGTAAAACTTATTCAGTGGTAGCTCATTTTCATGAAAAGTTCATGAAAGATTTAATCGGATGCACAAAAGTTGAACGGATTGCAATTTTGGTGAGTTACAACAGCACATCGAAGTTTATTGGACCACCGAAAGTAGAATCTTCAAGATTTGACTTTTATTCAAGATGCTATAAAGTATTCGGAAACTAACTTAGGAATTTTAGCAGTAATTCTCACAAAATGAGCAACATTTATGGTATATTTCTGAGGAAACAGTAGCTCTAGCCTTTTTCGATTCAAATATAAGTTTAAAAAAAAAAAAACGTAAAATGGTTGGAAAACTTAAATTAAAAATGGCCGAAACTATAAAAAATATACCTTAAGTGATTTTGTTTCAGAAAAAACTTAGTATTTTTTCCGTTGGTTTAGTTTATCCTGAGTTTCAGCCTTCTACTTGGGATCAACAGAAATATTAATAATAACAATTTTAAAGCCATAATTTGAAGAAATAAGGATCCAAAAGCAATTCTCTTTCAGGATGAATTAGCCAATCTATCTGTTGATGAATCATTATAAATATATATTATATCATTATGTATACATATTATATATATAATTCCTATAACATTCTATGAAGGAACACGGGAACTTCTCTCAGTCAATGCGCTGCATACGATTCTATTGTTAGACTCATTGAAGTGGACCTACAGTTTAACGCCGGCTCCGAACCGCAAATGCATTTAGAGAAGTTTTCAATAGTAGTAATACTCATAACCAGTTACTACCTAATGTTATGAGGTGATACCGCTGTTGAAAAACTCTTTTTCTTTTTTCAGATGGTCTGGCCTGGTATTGAACCGAGGACATAACATAACATATCAACTATTAATTATTTTTAGCTTAATAATCTAAATAATTTAACATTGAATTTATTAGTTTTAATTACGTACCCCGTAATATTGTTAATATTAATATTATTTTTTCGGACTAACGGTACAATCATTCGATTTTATTTGAGTGTTTCCTTCTGCCTTTATTTTTGTTGTTAAAATTCTGATTTTAAATAAGTTTTGTTTTGTGCCCACAGCACAATTAATAAATTTATTAAACTAATTGAATAGTAAAATATTCGTGTTACAAACTAAAACATCTTTAGTCCCAAAAATTGGAAATTACTTTATTAATTATAAGTAACGTGGAAAATTTGAGAAACAAAAGGTCCCATCTAAAGGGTACAGCTACGAGACTAAAAAGCTTCCTTGGCCAAGTTGGCTATTCAACCTCGCTTTTCGAAATACGTGCAAGATTGTAACGATTAGAGAAAATATACGATCAATTGCAAGTCTTAAAAGAAAATTTTTCTGAAAGAGGAACTAGACTAGAGGAGTTTGTAGTCAGATATTTTCGTATGAAAAGTAAATATAATGAAATTATAAAGTCTTGGCTGTAGTCATATCGCATTAACTCAACAACTATGAAGCACGACGCTATGCAGAAACTTCTCGAAACGCAAACTGCATTTTTAGAAAGGCTTTCTCATCTACAATAGCCAGTACCATCAAGCCGCCCTAAGTTAAACGATGAATAACGTTTTAATGCACCCTGTTGACGTACGACTTCCGAAATTAAATGTACCAATTGTTGATGGTAAATTTTCAGAATTCAAATCTTTTTTTGATTTATTTAACAGCTCCATCAACAACAATACCATGGTCGGCTCGTACTTATATTAGTATGGTGGAAAAGGCCTACGCTGCCTGCTCACAAAACCATTATTTGTCCTATTGCCTTGCTTTCTGCAAATGAATGTATCCAAATGTGTTGAGTTTATAAAAAATAAAAATTTATGCGCTAACTGTTCAGTGTTCAAGACTGCCCTTCTAAGCATCTTTGTGAATTTTGTGGCGGGCATCTTCATTAATGATTCATGTAGATCGAAAACCGTCAAAGAACTTGCCGACTGTGAATGCGTCCAACCCGTGAACTAAATCTGCTAATGAGGCAAAAGATAATGTGGCTTTGAATGAAATATTTAACATTAGCAATGATGCTTCCGTTAATTCGAGATTCATTCAATCATTTGAATGGGTTTCTATAGTAAATATACCAGTCAAAATAATTATACAAAGGCAATGGCTACTAAACTTCGATTGGGATGATCCTTTACCCGACAACATTAATGTTGTTTCGAAAATAAAAATACAACACTGCATTGTAGGATTTTGATATATTTTTTGTCACCCTGTCAATTTGGTAGCACTGCCAAATTGACCTTCTTTACGTAACATTTGAATTAACGGATATGGAAATAGAAGATGATCAATATTTCCTGAACCTTCCAAACTGAAGGTAGTTGGGTATATAAAGGGCTGCTTTACCTACACGTCAGTTAGTTTGGCTGTCAATAAACAAAGTTGTGTTATAGCGGAAATAAAAGTGTTGTATAAACGAATATTAAGTGTTGTATAAAGACAAACAATATAAAGGTTATAGTGAAGTAAATAAAGAAAATGTAATAACAACAAAGTGGTTTAATTTTATTTTAACGCAATTTGAACGAACTCAAACGTTTTAAAAAGGTTAAAACGTAACAATATAATAGTTAAAACAGAACTTTATTAGAACTTTACATGCTAAATATGGTCAATATCCCACAATTTATAATAATTTTTTGCAATAATTTTTTCTACTGAAACTGATATCTCGTACTACGGATTTTGTGATGGATCTAGTGCGGCTTATGGAGCTATACTATATTGTCGCAAAATAGGAACAGATGCTGAAGTCTCTACAAATATAGTGATGGCAAAAACAAG
Organism: Wohlfahrtia magnifica; assembly: GCA_023159175.1. Lineage (NCBI taxonomy): Eukaryota > Metazoa > Arthropoda > Insecta > Diptera > Sarcophagidae > Wohlfahrtia > Wohlfahrtia magnifica. The sequence continues at coordinate 155,283 of JAKWBJ010000168.1, read as the reverse complement.
AGTGACGCCAATATAAATGGTATCAATTCCCAGGCTGGAGTTGTGTGAGACATATCTTTCGGCCCAACTTTTTGAATATTTATTGCCTGTGCTGTAAGTAGACCTGAGAAATATTGTGTGTTGCTCAGATAGTAAAACGGTTTTGTCCTGGCTGTCATCCCACCCTACTAAATGGAAAACCTTTGTGGGCAACAGAACTAGTTATATTCTGGAAACGCTTAGTGGCGTTAAATGGATGTATGTACCAAGTAAATTAAACCCAGCCGATTGTGCGAGTCGAGGGATTAAATCTAGCTATCTTCTAAATGAAAATACGTGGTTCCGAGGTCCTTCTTTCTTACTAAAGGACTCAATTGAGTGGCCAAAACTAGTTAAGGAGGTAACTACTTAGGAAGAATTGCGCATTTAAAACCATGTTATTCTGACAGCAGTTGTTTCTAAAAGGATTATAGATACATATGTTAAATGAACGAAAATCTACATTTCTACGCATGATTCGATCACTTGCCTACTTATAATATGCTTGTGATATCTTTCGGAATAAAAGTCGAAATAATTTGTCAGTCCAGGTCTCTGAAATTAGATATGCTGAAAACGAATTTTTTAAATACTATCAAGGGTCCCACTTTGCTAACGTCATATCTGCTATAAAAAAGAAAGCTCCTATTACTAGCAAGAAGTTAAGGTGAATTTGGTATCTTACGAGTTGGAGGTCGTCTCAGTAATGGCAGCCTACCATATGAGAGCCAACATCAAGTTTTATTACATAAAGAAAGCCCATTGCCTAGGAAATTGTTCATGAGTGTCATCTGAAAAGTCTACATGGAGGGGTTACTTTGCTAATCGCTACAGTGCGTCAAAGATTTTGGATTGTTGGAGCAAGAGAGCTAGCTAAACGTGTTTTTAATAAATCTGCAGTCTGTCAAGGTTACAGCTACAAGACCCGAGAGCAACTTATGGGTACGCTACCTAAGTATCGTGTGAATGCGGTGTATCCCTTTTACCAAGTTGGTTGTGACTACACTGGTCCTATTGTGTACCAGCAGCATCATGGTCGAAAGGCACCAATAGTGAAAACCTGCATAGCACTTCACTTGGAACTGGTATCAGCTGCTCTAGACAGATTTGTGGCCAGAAGAGGTCTTTGCGGTCAAATTCATAGTGACAACGGAACGAATTTCCAAAGAGCTAAAAAAACAAACGCCAAATGCTGGTTAGAGTGTCTGGTTAGAGTGGCTACTGTCAAGACTGCAAATCAATCCTTCAAAAACCAATTTCTAAACTCTTACCCTTGCCGAGTGATGTGAACCACATTAATGTAGTTCAAGGCTGGCGGAATATTTTTGCTTATTTTTTGTAATAACATACTATTTCAATCAACTATTCAATATTCAATATCAACTATTTAATATTTTTAGTTTAATAATATAAATAATTTAACTTATAATTTATTAGTTTTAATTATGTACCCACCTAATATTGTTAATATCAATATTACTTTTTTGCGGACTAACGGTGCAATCATTCGATTTTATTTTAGTGTTTCTTTTTTGTCTTTATTTTTATTGTTAAAATTAACTCTAAGTAACTTATTGTTTGAAAAATAAACTTCTTTTCTTTGTACAGTCTCATTACTTAGACTATCTAACCTTGGCAAATTTATTAATGAGTGTACATTTGTGCGGGCAAAAGATCAAATCCGGACTGATAACACCATAACCCCTTCGCGGCGTGAAACAGAATCTGCATCTCAGTGAGCGACTATTATGGTTCCTTTAAATTTGACAGAAGGTAATAATCCACCTACCCACCAACCAACTACGAATTTAACACCACCACGGTTAACACCTGGACACATAGCAGCCCCCAAGTGACTAGCGAAAAAATTTACCGGCATGCCTGAGGAATGAGCTCTGTTTCAAGTCACGTATGAGCAAACGACACAACTATGTGGCTTCTCAGATGAAGAAAATCTGATTCGACTTCGTCACGCACTAGACGGAGTAGCCGATAACTCTATAAAAAGCCTCTTAAAACTGTGGCATGCGTGCCTCAAATACTTTCAACATTGCGGATGAAATTTGGGCGCCCAGAACCGACAATTGAATAAATCAAATAAGAGATACTTTGCGATAGAAGTACAAAATATATGTACATCAATGAAAGCTGCTGACATGACAAGTTATCTCAACAACCCTGAACTGAAACAGGCCTGATTGCTGTATTTTGGGATACGTATAAATCAGCATTGACTTCCTGTACCTTGGAAGACTTTAGCAACTGGTTATTCCAGCTAGCACAAGTCGCCAATAGTGTTCCTCTGCCAAGTGCGTCATCCAAAATACATAGGCGGGGTGGAAATATAAATACTCATAGCGCCGTAGTGTCAGCCGAGGTACAATCAGCCATAAAATATGTCGCTTGCAAAGGTTGTTAGAAATTGGCATTATGCATTCCTTTCACAAAATTGCGCAGATCGGAAAAGTGAAAAATAATTCGTAAATGCAACTTGTGCAAAATCCGTTCGTTGCCTCATTATCCACGACCATGTACATCTGGTCTTAAATGTAACTTTGACGACTGTAATATGGATCATCACCCCATCCTACACAGGGGGGCTTCACCCGCACCAACAGTGAAGCCAAAGGTAAGTGCTAATTGCAATGCGCACCGATTCAATGGCCGACAGTTTTTAAAAATGGACAAATCAGAATGGCCCAAAAGATCTGAAACCTATTCGGAAGGTAATAACGAGTTACGCACGTATTACATTTGATATCACCACAAGCAAAATAATATGATATCACCTTTGTCGACAGCAACTAATAGAATTGGTACCTGGAAAAGTCTTGTTCGACTCATAGCGAAAGTTCTGCAAGCTATTCGAGTGTGGAAAAATTTTAAATAAAACAGAAAAATCGCTAATGCAAATCAACTACAGGAAGACATAATCTCCGCTCATAATTTGTTACACAAAGAAGCTCAGAAGGTGTCCGAACAAGAAATTATATTGCTTGCAAATAAAACGGCTTACCTAGAACTAGTTCATTATACAAATTATCACCTTATTTGGATGACAACAATTGTCTCCGGATAAATGGGCGTGAGAAATTGACCCGATAATATTGCCACGTAGACACCGTGTAACAACATTAATTATTGATGAATTTCATTGCAGATACCATCATGGCAATAGCGAGACGGTCGTCAACAAGCTAACATTGGCGATACAGTTGATTTTGGTACATTTTACCAAAATTTTTTGTAGGTTTGGTGTCTTTTAGCAACTCTGGTTGTAATATTCACGAAGAGAATAAATAAACTGCAATATGATAGAGTATAGCTGGTTTAATACTTAAGTTGAACTTGTGTATAAAGTTTATTTGGAAATAAAGGCTGTATAAAACAACGTTTATTTAATTTAACGCAATTTAAAAGAACTAACAATATTTTGTATAGCGTAACGTAATAATATTTTGTATACTTCCACGAGCGTTAAAATCACTTTTTTGTAATCTGAGTTTTTCCATTTTTGTAATGGTCAATTGCTAACTTTTTCATTTCAATTATTGTATGACGATCAATCTTTTAAAAATCCCGTTTAGTAGTAATTTATTAAATTAAATCAATGTTGGCAGGAAAAATTTAAACTTTAAACTGCTATTTCAGTATGTTTTTTTAGGTGAGCCATTTTCACTGAAGTTGAACAGAAAAGATCCAATTAAATACTAAATCAAATAAAGCAAAACTTTATACATTTATTCATTATTGTCCTTTAAAAATAAAAAGTATAATATTCAAATACTGGAGTGGAATAAAGACCATGTTTCTCGAAGTCGAATTATATTTTTCCAAGCATCTTTTTACTATTGTCCAAAAATTCTGCATTGTATTGGAATTATTGCTTTACAAGCTTTGGGTATTATATTTAAAAAAAGCGCGGGTGGGCTTTTTTTATTTAAATGCATTCGTAAATAAATATTTACAACAAAAATAAGTATAATTTACAGATTGCAAGTACAAATTAATTCCGTCCGTTTTGTAGCTCAAAAAAGATAATAAATTTACAAATTTATCAAATCACTGCTTATATCTTTTACCCACCTCTGAACAAATTTCCGGATGACGTCTTAGGAAAACTTTTCGTCTTTTGAGGCTATCTAATGAATCCGATTTCATATTATTTCAAAAGTAGTGATTCGGCGGCATACCATAATATATTGCATCCGTCGAAAGAGCCAATAGTCAGAAGTAGCAATGTTCGGAGAATATGTCGGGTGCGGTATATGATCGTTTCTAACAATTGTTTGGCAATTTTTGCGACATAATTTCCAGCGTTGCCAATGCGAATGAATAAGCTTACCATGTCGCCTTTCTATTCCAGCCGTTTATTTATAATGCACGATTCAAACGAAGTTATTGCAGTCAGTTCCGATCACCGAGCTTTTGCATATCATAGTACACAATGCCGCCTAATTCCGACAAAGACTGCGAAATGCATTATTAATATGGGGTGACTTTTTAGCAACTTTCTTTTTGCAATAACTGTTTTTGGCAGCTCAGCTGTTTTCGTGTATCAAACTATCAAACATGTTCAGTTTGTTATATAATTTAACCATGAATCAACTTACAAACGAACAACGCTTGCAGATTATTGAATTTTATCATCAATATTCAGTTGAATGAAAATTTACTTTTTTTATCGCAAAATTGTGTTCAGCGACGAAGCTCATTTCTGGTTGAATGGGTACATGAACAAGCAAAATTGCCTTACTTGTCATATTGCTGTAATGCACTAGTGTGGATTATGGGCTGGTGGCATGACATGACGTAATTTTTCAAAGATGACGAAGGCAGGAGCGTTACTGTGAATGACGAGCGCTACCTTGTGACGATTACAAATTTTTTGCTCAAGATGGGGGTAGCTGGACTTGGTTGGCATGTAGTTTAAACAAGACGGTGCCACATTCCACACAGCACGTAAAACAATGGCCCAATTGAGAGGCGAGTTCGATGTACAGTTTATTTCACGTTTGAAGCCGGTCAATTGGCCGCCTAGATCGTGCGAAATAATACCTACAGGCTATTTTTTGTGGGGCTCATGTCTGTAGGGACAAGCCCGCAACAGTTGACACACTTGAAGCCAATATTAAAGAAATAACTCATGAAATACTGGCCTATATGTTGGAGAAAGTATGCCAAAATTGGACTCAGCGTATGAACCATTTGAGGCGTAGCCATGGTTAACATTTACATGAAATCACCTTTAAATATTGAATTATATAGATCGTTCAATCGACTCAAATAAAGATTTCAGACATTTCTCTAAACTTGTTTTTTTTTTAATCAAGTCCGAAATCTCTTAAAAATAACTCGATATTATTTGTAATAATAACGAAAAATATTGTTCGATGTACAGTTTATTTCACGTTTGAAGCCGGTCAATTGGCCGCCTAGATCGTGCGAAATAATACCTACAGGCTATTTTTTGTGGGGCTCATGTCTGTAGGGACAAGCCCGCAACAGTTGACACACTTGAAGCCAATATTAAAGAAATAACTCATGAAATACTGGCCTATATGTTGGAGAAAGTATGCCAAAATTGGACTCAGCGTATGAACCATTTGAGGCGTAGCCATGGTTAACATTTACATGAAATCACCTTTAAATATTGAATTATATAGATCGTTCAATCGACTCAAATAAAGATTTCAGACATTTCTCTAAACTTGTTTTTTTTTTAATCAAGTCCGAAATCTCTTAAAAATAACTCGATATTATTTGTAATAATAACGAAAAATATTGTTGAATTGAACGAAATTTGGGTGCAGTTATAAAACCCAGAAAAAAAAAACCAGTGTGTTGGGTTTTTGCCAACCCTTCTTTACGGTAATCACTAACTTACCTTAAATTTCTGTCTTTTGAGTAAGGGTTTATGCCTCCAAAGAAGTTCCTTGACGCTAAGACGTGAATTTTTATATTAAATATTCATAACATAAATGTTACTTTAAAGTACTCTTAAAGTAGGTAGCTTCCTACTTTAAAATTCATAAAGTTAACGTATGTTTAACAAAGAGATTTAAAGTTAATAATCGTTTTGCATGCAACTAGAAAATAAATTGTTTTTTCGGTATACAGTAAAGTAGTAAAGTCTATTTTAAATTTAGAGTGTATATAATACTTGTGCACATTGATTCGGACCCTCCGAAATATTTGCCAAAAAAAAAGGCCTTTTAGTGTTCACATTATGTAAAATAATTGCGATATTTTGTCAAATATTTGTCAGGTCCGAATGTATTTACCTCAACTAAAATAAAAACAAAAATTTCAAAAAACTGAACAAGTCTTTATTATATTTATGTGATTCTATTGTAATTACAAATTTTGCTTATTATTTTAAATACATGTATGTACATATTACTGTTCTTTTTTTAAAATTAATTCAGAATTACATTTTTTTTCTAATGTTAAACATTTGTCATTTTTCAAACTCTCATTAGAATTTATATCTCCATTATTTCCATTTCCCGTGCCAAACTGTAAATGATGTACTGTTGAAGGATGCAGCGGAATAGCCACATAATGATGACCACTTCCATCTGAAAAAAAGGATTAGTTCTCAATCAAAATATACATATATATGTATGCATATATATACATATACATAATATACATATAACAAATATGTGTATTATGTATATGTATGTATTATATTTCAATATTTATTCTCAACTTATGTTGTCTATATTTTTCAAATTTTCAAAATTTTGTCAACTACACATTTATTTGTTTCTTTTTTCTTTATGGTAGTCAAATAGCGTCAAACAACTATATGGGAAGACATGTTTGCTCTATTGTCACAAAAAAAAAAAATATATTTTCATATATGTATATAAAAGTGCACAAAAAAGCAAACAAAAACGAATATTGGTTCGGAAGTGGGTTTAGGGATGTCATACGTTCTCTTTTAAAGAGCACACGTACTCTTTTTTTAGAAAATGTGCACTAAAAATATAAAGGAACACTTAAAGTGTACACGTACTCTTTTTTAGAAGATGTGCTCTAAAAATATGAAGAACATTTAAAAGTGCTCATTTTGGTATTCATATGTACAAAAACTTCAATAAATGCGCAACTGACGCATTTATAAAAACCTCGGATAAATGCACAACAGATGCATTTAAAAGGAAAAGTATATGTATTTTTTCTATTAAACATAAAGTTTTCTTTTTTATTCCACCCATTTTAAAATTGAAAAAATATTTTCCTTTATCTGTGTACATTTTTATCTTTCTTATTTTATTGTTGCTAAATTTATGTTAAGAAATCGTCTTGCCAGATCTTTTTGTAAAAACTTTTTTTCTAACACACTTAAACGAGTGATTTTGTTATGAAGATACAATTTCATTTAAAAAAAAATGACTCATTTCAGTGGGGTAGGGTTTCAACCGAGAGGCATTTAGACCTCATTAGCCGACCGTAAAAATCGTTAATGTAAATGTAACGTAAATATAAACGTTTTGAAACTCATAGAACACTTAAAAAATGTGTTTTTGACGTAAAGAAAAAAAATATTTAAGTACACATACCTCAACACAAACACGTGTACATTTAAACAATAATAACAGCTGTGCAATACATTGATGGCACTTAAATATGTGAAAAAAGTACGCAAAATTATTTAAATGGTACCAAGACATTGCTTTAAATTTCATATTTAAAGTTTAATAATTAAAGTTTAAATAAAAATAATTTTATTTTTATATCAATAAATAAATACATCTATATGTAATTTATTACAAATAAATATAATTAATTACATACTTTCTGCCGGAACTACACAAAGAACTAGCGAAATTTTTAATTAAAAATATCTTAGGCTTGAATAGTTATTTATAATTGATTAATAAGGGTCGAAAAACCAGAATAATAGAATAATTTTTATACGTAATTAGATTAAAATTCTGGTTTTCCACGTACATAGATTACTGAATATACACAATGTATTATACTTATACCTTTATACTTTTTATTCTTATTGTGATTTATATTCTCTATTATGTACAATTATTACAATCTTTATTATTTTGCAATCCTTGGCATGAACGTACTATATACATGCATAATATATAATTCATACTAACGTATTACTTTTGCTACAAAGAAACACATACGATTGACAAACAATAAACATATTTGTTGAAGCCACTTCAACCAAATATTAATAATTATACTTTGTTATATATATATATATATATATATATATATATATATATATATATATATATATATATATATATATATATATATATATTCTCTTTGATTTATGAATTCCATTATTGTTAACTTTTCTCTTAAAACTAATGAACTCAATCACTTTTGCTTCTTAACGATCTTTGTTCAGTTATTCGACTTTTTGTTAAGTGCCTTATGTATTAGTATTTACATATGCAATTTTTTGTATCTTAGTTTTTAAGCATCTTTATTTTTAGTGTTGAATTAGCCCTATTAAATAAAGCACGCAGCGAAAGGCGGCACTCAAAAAATAATTAATTTGAATTGGGTTTTAGTCCATTCTCCCCAAGGTATATTGTCCTAAGAAAGGAACTTCCCCAGTTCATCATTTGGTCCTTCGAAAAGTCCTATAGGATATAGGAGTAGATTGATCTAGTGGAATTTGCCCACTCTTTGGCTAGACAAGTTGTTCCTCTCTAGCAACTTCAACGTAGCCTATATACAGAGGCTATTGGTTATTTATTGAATATTCAGGTAGCGTGCCTTACTACTGAAGAAAGCTGCTGCCGTACGCAACAAATCCTAAGAGATGACCGTAAGGAGGTCTAAAGTCTTCCACAAAAAAGAAGAAAATGTGATTGGGTATGTACAGTATTTAAATTACACTTAGTGCAATTGCTTTAAGAAAAAGGAAAAACAACAAAAAGCTTAATTTTGAGAAAAAGTGCTGGTCAGCTATATTGATTGTCCCTTACAGCAATATAACCTTGAATCAACCTTTTGTTAAAAAGTGCCCTTGAACCCATAATCAAACAGTATTTTTCCCTTTTGTACCAACACTGATGACATCAACGACTTTCAAATTCTACACATATTTCAATTTATAAAAAACATTTACTTCGTTCTAATTTCGATCGTTCCCTTAATTGTACTTAAAACAAAAACAAGATCATATACTACAATAACAACAAAAAGAACAACTCGACATTTTGTACGCAACGAAAAGAAGAGAAAAAAGGAAAGCTTCATAAAGTAAAACTAAAAATTTGAAGTGTTGAAGTATTTTTTGCGGGTGCCATAGTATGTATTTAAATAAAATAATTAAACATAAATTTAAAAAACAATAAAACAATTTTTCTAAATATAAAAACTAAACGAAAAATCAAACAAATATAAAAAAAGAAAAAGTATAACTCGAAAGTACAAACAGAAAAAAAGTGAAGCCGTGACAAGGGAGGAGGACGTAAAAGCAAAAACGTTATGGAAGAAAAAAGGAATAAACTTCAATACAATTTCAGCCTGAAGATGACGGTGTGTGATACAAAAACAAATTAAAATTTTTTTGTTGGTGGTAATTTTATTTAAACGCGTTGAATACAAAAATTAGACGAACATACAATAAACAAAAACAACAACAAAGGATATTTTTTCGACAATGTTGGTAAACGACGAAAGTATAATTTCTAAGTAAACAGGGTTCGGAAAAAACCATATTTTGGAAATATATGTAATTATTTAAGGGATAAATATTACACAAGTTTTTTTTAATAAATGTTTTAAACAAAAAAAGGGGGAAAATCTTCATAATAAAATTGCTTTTACTTGAAAGGTAACTAATAAAATCAAAATGGCATCAAAAAGAAAATGCAAATTACATATGCAACAACTCGCTTCTTTTTGCGAAAGTTTTGAGAAAAGTACTTCCGAAACATTAACTATTTCATTATTAGAAGTAAGACAAGCGGAATTATAGAAAAAATGGGAAAAAATGGAAGAAAGCTATAAGATTATCACGTAAATGGTGAAAAGCCAAAAGAAGAAGAAGATACTAGAAATGAAATTGCTGAGAAATATGAAGAAGTGATCAGTGTCGAAGGGTAAAAGCAAAAATATTGGAGTTGATCAAAGCGGCGACTTCTGGAAAAAATAGAACAATAACACAACATTCCTCTCTTAAATTACCTGCAATTGAAATCCAACAATTTGAAGGAGGCTTTGATAAGTGGCCTACCTTCAGGGATATGTTCATGGCAGTAGTAGGAAATGAGCCTTCTGTAGCTCCAGCTCACAAATTGTATTATCTGCATAGCAAGACAAGAGGGGAAGCTTACCAACTCATAAAAGATTATGAATTGGTAGATTCTTGGTAGATTTCGAATTAGCCTGGCAAGCTTTAAAGAGCAGATATGAAAATAAGCGGATACTGATAAATAATCAAATAAGGAAGATTTACAGTATTCACACTCCTCCAGCGGAAACTTTAAAATTTTTAAGATTATTAAAAAATATTGTCAGCGATGGTTTAGCTATTATAAAATCGTTTAGTGTGGAAGTTTCTAGCAATGCTCCATTTCTTATGCACATTTGCACCTCCAAATTACCCGACGAGACTTCGCGTGCGTGGGAAGACTCTTTGAGTAACCATAAGGAACTGCCCACTTGGCAACAGCTTAGTGAATTTCTAACTAAACGAATTGAAACTTTGGAAACATTTGCAGATTTGCGAAAAGCCACTAACAAAGAAGGTGTAAATCTTAGATCACAGCCTTTTTACTCCCAAAGCGAATTCGTTAAAGCCAATTTTAGTTGCAAGAAGTGCAAACAGAATCATCCTTTAAAATTTTGCAGATATTTTAAATCTTTGCCAGTTAGTGATAAAATAAAATTCGTATATTCAAACAAATATTGTTCAAACTGTTTCTCCACCAACCATTTTAAGGCAAAATGCCCAAGCAGGAGTAATTGTTCCAGGTGTAACCAACGGCACCACACAATGCTTCACATGGATACAGAAGAAAAGGTAAACAGGAGCCTTATTGGAAAGTCATCTCAACAATTTCGACAGGATAACATAGGATCATCGGAATCTTCAAACCAAGCCAAATCGAACCTTATATTTGCTCGTAATGCAAACCCTACAAGGGAACAATTTATCTCCACACAAACACACTTTCCCCAAATTAAAGGAACTACCATTTTACCTACAGCTTTAGTTCAGGTAGAACATTTAGGTGCTAAATTCACAATTCGAGCTTTACTAGACGCAGGCTCAGAATCGAGTTTCATCTCAAAACGTCTTCAAGAAAAACTTGCTTTGCCCTTAGAACCCCATTGTTCACAGGTGTCCGGTTTTGGAGGGACGGTCGTTGGGAACTCCAAGGGTATATGTATAGTTTCTGTTAAATCACGGATATTAGATTTCGTAATCAGAATAAAGGCGATTATAGTCTCGAAACTGACGAATTTTTTGCCATCACAGCCTATACGATTCCATACATTAGATCAAATAGAAAAGTTGAATCTAGCTGATCCATACTTTTATAAACCAGCTGCAGTAGACTTAATTGTTGGCAGCGATTACTTACCATTCATAAACTTAGATGAGGTAAAATCTAACATTGGAAAATGCCTTGAAGCAAGAGAATCTAAGTTTGGGTGGTATTTGTCTCGCCCTGAACCAAAGGGCGAGGTTAAATTATTTAATATTATGGTCAAAAATAACCAAGATGTGATTCTTCAAAATGGATTGAGAAAATTTTGGGAAATAGAAGAGGCTGAAAAAATTCAGTTAGCTTCGGATACCGATATTTTTTGTGAAAATTTCTTCCAAAAGACTACGATGCGTCAAACCGAAATACAGCGCTAGCTCAATACTTTCGAATGGAAAAGACACTAGCTAAAACTCTAATTTTGCAAAAGCAGTACATTGAGGTTTTCCAAGAATATTTAGATTTGAATCAAATATAACCAGTCACTAATTATGAACCAAATTTTTTGAAGCATTCATCTTTTTTTCTACCTCATTACGCAGTCGTGAGACCGGAAAGCAAAACGACAAAAGTCAGAGTTGTCTTTAATGCCTCGAAGAAAACTGAAAGTGGTTTCTCGTTAAACGACGTTTTACATCAAGGTTTAACCCTTCAAGCAGATTTGATAAAAATTTTAGTTTAATGGCGAAATTATAAGTATGTATTTACTGGAGACATTGAAAAAATGTATCGCCAAGTTCTTATCCATGAAAAGGATCGTCCATATCAACAAATATTCTTTCGCAACAACATAGATGCACCTGTCAAATCGTTCCAACTGAAAACCGTAACCTTCGGCGCAAATTGCGCACCTTTTCTTGCAATTCGGACTCTACTTGAGCTTAGCAAAGATTGCAAGAGTGTTTACATGACATCCTGTCTGGTGGACATAGCATAGAGGAAGTTAAACGTAAACAAATTGAACTAACAGCAGCGCTACAATCAGCAGGATTTCCATTAAAGAAAATAACAGCAAATGATCGGATTCTGCTCGAAAAAGTGCCCCGGGAGGATATTCTTGATGAAGAATTTTTGAAATTTGACCACTCCAGTACAATAAAAACTTTAGGAATACGATGGAATGCATTATCGGACTCGTTCTATTACATCGTTCAACCAATTGAAACAACCTTACGACCTACTAAAAGAACAATTTTGTCAATAATAGCCAAGCTTTTCGACCCGCTCGGTTGGCTTGGGCCAGCCGTAATCATTTCTAAATCACTTATGCAAGAGCTGTGGCAAGAAAAATCCGATTGGGATGAAGAGGTATCCACTCAAATATTGGCTAAGTGGAATCTATTTTTGGGAAACTTTCTCTTAATTGGAACCATAAAAATACCCAGATGGATAGGTTACACCTCCGGATGTAACGTTCAATTGCACAGATTTTGCGATGCATCAGAGAAGGCTTATTGTGGCGTTATATACATTAGAACAAAAGGCAATAATGGTGAGATTAATAGTCATCTGCTTGTTGCTAAAACAAAGGTCGCTCCTATCAAGAGAACCACAGTCCCAAAACTAGAATTATGTGGAATACTATTACTTTCCAAGTTAATGCGAAACTTGACAACAAACTGCCAACTGAATTATGAATTGTACATGTGGACAGATTCATCAATTGTGCTAGGTTGGCTGCAAAAACCCCTACATACCCTAAAAACATTCGTTGCAAACCGAGTAGCGGAGATAATAAACATCGCAAGTATTCATCACTGGAAACATATAAAAAGCAGTGAAAATCCTGCAGACATAGGTTCCCGTGGATGCTCCCCGCAAGATCTCGAAAATAACGAACTATGGTGGCATGGAACCACCTGGTTAAAGTTGCCACAGTCACTGTGGCCCACACCACGAACCTTTGACCCAACCGACTTAGAAACAAAGGTTATCTCAAATTTTCATTTAAAAATTCAATCCGATGACTTACTAGGAGAATTTTCATCCTTTGATCGAGCATTACGAGTCCTTTGTTACCGACTTAGATTTATAAACCGCATTCTTAAGAAACCTTTCATGATCGAAAAGTTTATCACTTCTAATGAAATCAATGATATAAAAATCAGACTTATCTCTATCGCACAGAAAATTTACTTTGAACGTGAGTATAACTGTTTAAAAAACAATAAACCTTTAAATAGAAAAAGCAGATTATTGACACTAAACCCCTTTATTGACGAACACGATCTTTTAAGAGTTGGAGGCAGGCTTATCAACTCCGGACTAAGCTATGCAGAACGTCACCCAACTATTATTCCAGGAGAATCTAACTTCGCAAGACTGTTAATTTTACCCATCGCATTCTATTTCACTCCGAACATCATATCATGCTGCGAGCAATAATCCAAGAATACCACATACCAAGACTAAAAAATCTAGTACGAAAATGCATTCGAGAGTGCAAGACCTGTAACATTTATAAACACAAAATCGGCAGCGCTACCTCCAGAACGAGTTAAGTTTTCATTACCTTTTACCTACACTGGTGTCGACTTTGCTGGACCTTATAACATAAAGTCATCTCATTTACGAAATGCTAAGATTATTAAGGGATACGTGGCTGTATTCGTTTGTTTCTCCACACGGGCAGTCCATTTGGAAAGCTGTTCCGACCTCTCTTCTGATGCCTTCCTGGCTTGTTTTGACAGATTTACAGGCCGACGCGGTCTCCCTAAGACGATATTCTCTGACAACGGTCGTAATTTCCTAGGCGCAAGATATGGACTCCTCAAGACTCATAGTGAATTTCTTAAACAAGCAGAACGGGCATTAAGTGAGAAATACTCTACGTTTGGATTCACTTGGTCATTTATTCCGCCATACGCCCCGCACATGGGAGGGCTTTGGGAGGCCGCAGTTAAGAGTATGAAGTCTCACCTAAAGAAAGTAGCAGCTAACTTGTCGTTCACTTTTGAGGAATTTTCTACTCTTCTAGTGCAAATTGAAGCAGTACTCAACTCAAGACCATTGATAGCAATAACGGAAAACCCCAACGAAATATTAGCTCTTACCCCAGGCCATTTCCTCCGTGGTGCCCCAATTACAGCTTTACCTGAAGCTCCTGTTGATTTCCCTATAGAGGACATATCTCATTTAAAGCGTTGGGAAAGATTAAAGGCACTACAACACGTTTTTGCACGAAGATGGAAGAGAGAATACATTCATAAACTTCAAACTAGATGATATCGTTATAGTCAAAGAAGATTTCTTGCCTTCTGCCGAGTGGCTACTAGGCCGTATCACTAACCTAACTTACGGGCGCGATGGTAAAATACGCGTTGCTGAAGTACGAACGAAAAATGGTCTTATTCTGCGACCCGTAGTAAAGCTGTGTCTACTACCAACTGGTCAATAGATTAAAAATAAATAATAACTTTAGAGATTTGTCAATATCGAGCCACCAATAAATTCTCAATTGCACTATTATTATTTTTTTTATAATTATTTTTTATTACTGTATATATTACTTTTACCTTTCTTTTCTAGACGACAGGCAAACCAAAATGTTACGTGTGTGGATTGAATCATCCATTGAAATACTGCAAAAAATTTAGGGAATGGAGTCCCTCAATTAGACGGCTTACCATAATCAACAAGGGTTATTGTTTAAACTGCCTGGCCTTTGATCACGTTCGCCATTGGTGCTCTTCCCGAAATCGTTGCCAGTTTGAGTATGGTCCAAATCGATTGTGCAATGCCAGACACCACACCATGCTTCATCAAGACCAGCAAGACGCTTTCTCCTCAAGATTCGAAGACGAGGAACTTCTTCCACCATTACCTCATTTACCACAGGACGTGTCATTAGATTCAACAGCGAGTGAAGAGTCCAATATCAATATTCTCCCTGAAGCAAGCCAAAAAGAATCCGTCTACCAGGCGCAGCAAGCAAAAAATCAACCGAAGGAATAAGACAATTCTATTATATATTATATATTATATATTATATATTATATATTATATATTATATATTATATATTATATATTATATATTATATATTATATATTATATATTATATATTATATATTATATATTATATATTATATATTATATATTATATATTATATATTATATATTATATATTATATATTATATATTATATATTATATATTATATATTATATATTATATATTATATATTATATATTATATATTATATATTATATATTATATATTATATATTATATATTATATATTATATATTATATATTATATATTATATATTATATATTATATATTATATATTATATATTATATATTATATATTATATATTATATATTATATATTATATATTATATATTATATATTATATATTATATATTATATATTATATATTATATATTATATATTATATATTATATATTATATATTATATATTATATATTATATATTATATATTATATATTATATATTATATATTATATATTATATATTATATATTATATATTATATATTATATATTATATATTATATATTATATATTATATATTATATATTATATATATATTATATATTATATATATATTATATATTATATATTATATATTATATATTATATATTATATATTATATATTATATATTATATATTATATATTATATATTATATATTATATATTATATATTATATATTATATATTATATATTATATCTCATATAAATGACCCGTGCCCACCTGCCGATCCTTTGCATTTTTTATTATTATATTAACAGTTTCCGTCAATTTATTTATCCATTCTTGAGTCCTCGTGTTCAAAATAATTTGTCAATTGTTCGAGTCAATCAATTGCTGTTGTCCAAATTTTATTTTCTCAAAGTCATCGGAGTCTGGTGTACCGGCAACCACCTTAAGGGCGGTACATAAAATATTAAGGCCCCTAGTATATCTTATATGGTGGGTGTTCAACGACATCAAAGCCGACTCTATACGCGCTATATCAGAATTCAATAACGTTACCATATGTGATAATGGGAAATGCTTCGTAAGTTGTTTTGTCTCATCAATAATGTCATAGTATGCTGTCAAATTTGTGGAGTGTTGTAAATAATCACAATCCTGCCAGATAACGACATTGCCATCGACAACAGGAATATAGTCCGCGTTAGTGTAATTTGTCAGTTTTTCCGCAAGCGGTCCAACGAAAAGCATCAGTACCAAAATTCTAAGACAAATACAAATAACAAGCAACACAGTCAGAAACAAAGGTATAAAAAATAAAATTAAAAAATCTATCCAATATTGTCCTTATGGACCACCCTCCCTTCAATAAGGACAGTGGTTCCAATGTCCGCCTCTATCTTTTTTTCGACATATAAGGGAGTCAATTTGTTCCCCAATCTCTTACTATTTTTCACCATTACCATTTCGCCCACCTCATATACCCTATTCTGCCTTGAAGGATTATTTCTTCCCAGTTGAGCCTGCTGGGCCTTGTCAATCCTTCCTCTTATTTCCACCACAAATCCAGGCGGGGCGGGATGAACTATATCGAGAGGCCTTCTCTCGGTCACGGAATGAATGGACCGCTTATATTTGGAGCATTTGCCATGCTAACCCCAAACTCGTTTATAAGCAGGAATGAGATTGTCTCGGATTTCAACGAAGGTTCATTGTCGCAGTAGACATTCTTTGCACCAGAAAAAAATTCATCAGCTGAATTATTGCAACCTTCAAGTCCATAATGGTGCGCGACGGTATAAATTGTATCACAGCGAACTTGGAAAATTTGTCAATATTTGTCAATACATGTCAAGAAATGTTTGCCGTCGGTGGAGAAAATATCAATAAATAGCATTTCACCCACATAAGATGGTACAGGGGTCTTCCCCAATTCCTGTTTTCTTGGGTGCCTGTCATATTTGACTTTTGCACAGATCTTGCAATTCGCCACAATTTCATTAGCTGGCCCTGTCATATTCGGAAAGTAGTATTCGCTGAGAATCTGTTTTACACTCTCCTGGGCGGCTCTATGAGCGCGGTTGTGCTCTGTTACTACTATGTCCCTCTGGTCATTCTTATCAAAAATATCCAACGCCATGTTCTTGCAATGCCAGCTCATCCTGTATACTTGCCAGTGTTGGCAAATCGCATACTATCGCGTTTACCGATTCAGAGTTAACCACCAGCATTAATACCCGAATAAGACAATTCCCATCGGTGAACCTAACAAGATGCCGAGTTTTTTTTCGCAAAAATTATGAAATCCCGCTTTGAGAGGAAGGATCCCTCTTCTAATATGATCTGGTTTCTAAAACAATTGACAGGCTTTTCGGTTGTTTCAATTACGTAGGTCAATGACTCCTCACTATGGATTGTGGCGACATCCCAATTCGCCTCCTCCTCCAGTAAATGAATGTTCTGGCGTGAAAGAGCGTCTGCCACGTAATTCTCCTTTCCAGGCTTGTGGAACAGTTTCGCATTGTGCTCGTCTATAAAAGCCTTCCAGCGTTTTATTTTAGCATTGGGATTTATGTCAGAAACCGCAAACGTTAACGGCTGATGGTCCGTATAAATATTCAAATCTTTTACACCGTAAAGGTAATTTCTAAGCTTTTGCAAAGCCCACACTATAGCGAGTAGCTCTCGCTCGTTGGTGGCAAAATTTAATTCCCTATCTTTTAAAGTCCCGGAAATCATTGTAATCGGTCTACCACCCAGTGATAGGACCGCTCCTAAGCCCAATGAGGATGCATCCGTCGTTAGATCGAATGGCTTCTTAAAGTCTGGATAGAGCAGCATACCATCTTCCGAAGATAAAAAAGCTTTAAAAATCTACCTTAATCTGTTTTGACTGGTGAGAACTCACTTTCCCATTCTCACCCTTCAGGATATCCGTTAATGGTTTTGCTATTGAAGCAAAGTCCTTAATAAAGCATCTATAATAACTTGCCAGTCCCAAAAACGATCCGACATTAAACAATGTCCTGGGCTGTTCATAATCTGTTCCCTAAGCACATCATCAATGGCCCTTTGAAAAATACTGGGGCATTTTTTAGCCCAAAAGGGAGTCTATAAATTCGTATTTCTCATTTCCAACAGGGAAAGCTGTCTTCTCCCTGTCACTTTCCGCGAGTGATATATGGTGAAAGCCAGATTTAAGATCCAGCGTCGTAAAATTTCGTGCCTTCCCAAATTAGGCAAGATTACAACCACATCCGGAATTGGGTACTTATCGTCTACCGTAAACTGATTCAGCTTCCTAAAATCAATTACTAACCTTTTCTTTATATTGCCCTGTTCATCTCTACCTTTCTTATCCACCACCCAGATGGGATTGTTGTAAGGAGACCTAGAGGGCCTTGTTGTTCCATTTCTCAGTAAAGCCTTTATTTCGTTATTTACAAAGTCTGCCACACCCATAGGGTAGGGGTACAGTTTTGAGTAAATTGGGTTATCATTGACTTGTGAATAGTAGCAACAATATTTGTGTTATAGGGTAGAAATTCTTTAGGGTTCGCAAAAACACCCGATAATTTCCTCATTACCCTTCGGAATCTGTCCAACACCGCATGAGGGACATCAATATCCTCTACTTGTGTGAAGCTCACACTATCACATCCTAAAAATTTAAGTTTCTCCGTTCTCGTCCTGGTTCGAATTTCCTTTCGCTTAAGATCCAGTGTGGCACAGTGGGGGGAGGGGAGTATAAAAAAGGACTATTTATTTCAAAAAGGTTCAAGAGGCATTTTTCATGGATATTATTAAATCCATGTATGGATCTAACCACAAAAGGCCTAGTTACAGGTTTCATGTGATTCAATCCATTTAAGGGTTTTATATAATTTTTAGATGCTCCCGTGTCTATCAATAATCTTATAACTCTCCCTGCTAACACCCTTTCTATAAACGGGAGCAGGGAGTCTTGCCTAAAAAATTAAACTCATTAAACCTCTCTTCCTCGTCAATTTCCGAAGCCTCAAACTCTGCAGCTGCTTGGTATTCGTCCTGTGCCAAGCTCGATTGTAAATTTTCCTGAGCAAAATGATTTATTCTTGGTGCTTCGTATTCGTAAATTTTGCCGATTCATCATTTGGTCTCTTAAAAGCCTGTCCTAAACTTGAAATACTGCTGACTCCGAATATGGGCAGAAATCTGTGCAGTACAGTGCAGAAGCCTGTCGGCTGCCTGAAGCGAGATGAATGGTCGATGTCCATCATTTGGATTTCTGTTTGACCATGATGGCTTAATTTTCCAAACGCCCGTTGTCTTGTTTTCCCCAATCGCGGTCTAATAGACTGGCTCTGACCTACTCTTTGTCTCTCTTTATCTTTCAAACTCCTGGCATAATTCGCCGCGAACATATACCGTTCGTGATTTGACTCAATCCGAGAACTTCACCCAAACTCTTTTTCGTTCCAGATATAAGCACACGAAGTGCATCTGCCCGTTACTTTTCGCTCATGGAGACCGCTATATCCTTATCGTAAGTCATTATCGTTTTGTTTATAAGGAGAGTTAGTTTTCTCTCCACCTCATCGTAAAATTGCAATGTAGTCCCTGCCGAAGTGTAGAAAAATCCTGTTCAATTAAGTAAATAGGTCGTTTGTCCGAATAGGTAAATTCCAGCCTTAAAGTTCAAGGCTGTATTGAAGGAAGCCAGCGTCATGATCGCTGCTCCCTTTCTCTTGTTCCGAATAATGGCCACTGCTTGGTAGTAAATTTTGTAAGCGGTTTGTGCCGCTTGTCTCCAGGAGACGAAACACTCTTGTTTTCCATCGAATTCCGGCAGCGATTTTACTATGTCCAATGATTCGTCGCATTGTATTCCTGGCTCTATTTCTACGTCCTTATACGGTACAACCTCAGGAGTCTTGACAACAACGTGGTTAAATTTCCTATCAAGCTCCTCAATCTGTTTGTAAAATGTTCGCCTCTGTGATTGCAGAGCGGCACAGATGGCAGTTTCTACCAACACCCTCAATTGGTCGGCATTTATAGTCATATTCTAGTCCGATATTATTTTCCTTAGATTCTTGAATACCTAATCTAATTCGTCTGAAAGTCTATCGTCATTCACGAAAGACTTGTCAATACCGAAAAATTAAGGTTTAGCTATAAGATATTAAATCAACTTGTACTTTAATCAAACGGATCAATATTTTTATCCTTAAGTTTTAAGATTACGAAATGATTCTCAAAAAAAAAAAAAAATAAATAAATATATGTTTAACTAAATTCCTTGCATTAATGAATTAATAATTTAATATCTAATTTTTCACAGAGGTATTAGTTACTTTTTTAACTTAATTATTTTCTAAACTTACACCTTCCTCATAATTGGTTGACAAGGAGGTGTGTTGACGGTGAAGGGGTTGTTGCTGAACTTGATGTTATGAAAGAGTTGTCGATGGTCCTCCTGTAGCCGGTGCTGAGTTATTGCTCATTTAAATTTTTGTTGTTTTTGGAATTTCTTCGTTTAAACAGAAATATTAAGTTTTTTGTTTTCTTTTCGCTTGAATTACTAAGCTTTTTCTGTTGTTTTATTTTTTTTGGAATTACTCTATTCGTTGCCTTTTCATTTTTGTTCTTAGCAGTTTTTTGAGGTTAATTTGGTTTTCTTATTTAATTATTAATTTCCAAAAAAGAATTTCAATTTCCTCCTTACAAGGATATGAAAAAATTAACTTAAAAAATGTATTTGTGCCCCACGTTGGGCGCCAATTAATAAAACACTTGTTAAATGTTTTATGACTCTGTTAAGAATAAATTTTCTTTATTTAAGAAATTATAATTGCAATATTTTTCTTAAGTCAAAAATGCTAAATCTTATTTTATTTTAACAACAAAATTATAATATTTCTCTATTACCCAAAAATGCTGATACCATGTCTGCGACCTGTTTGGAGCTTCTAGGTAACAGAAAAATGGTGTAATATAAAACGGTAAGTAAAATGAAGACTAAACAAATACAAAAATATAAAATAATATTAAATATGGGTATTCACTTAAACAATATACAAAAATAAATTCTAACTAATTTGTAGTCGTGTTAACTTATATATGTACATACGAGTATATAAAAAAATTGGGTGAATTAAATGCATTCAAATTTGCTCCATCTGCTGATGTCGAACGAGTCTTTTCTAAGTATTTTATGTGGCGATAGATCACGTTTTTTGAATATTATAATTTAGTAAATTAAAATTGTATTAAATCTGTATTTCTTAGTTTTATTTTATGCCTGTTTTGTGTAATTTTTAACATTTTTGGGTGCCATTTTGGATACATTTTTTAAAAAACTTTCAAACCATTTTTAACTTGCCCTCATAACAATTAATTTTTTTAACTGGGTGTAAACTTAGTTTGAAATTAATTGTTTAGATATCCACTATGGGAGATGATTCTGATTGTGAATTTTGTTGGTTTTTGCTATTGCAGTAATCGATAACTAATACTGTTCTGAAAAAACATGGAAGATGCCGAAACAATAAATATAATGATAATTAGAAAAATTAATTCAGATGGATACTTAAAAATTTACAGTTTTTTGACATTTGTGTTCTTTTTTCGTTTGAAAATACTTTTTACCTCTGCTATATCAGGTATCTTTAAGCGGATTAATTTGGAAAATAAATTACAAATTTGTTTTACCCATTTATAGCCCAAATATTTCAATATAGCATAGATTTAAGTGAACAAATGAAAATTTGTTCTACGAAATTAAAGAAAATAGTTGTTAACTTATTTGGGTCTTGGGTATAAGAAGCCGTCAGTTACTTTAATTTAAAAGATAAAAAGTAATATGCAGTGTAAACATTTTTGTTCTTCTAGTTGTACTTCAATGCTATTCCGAAGAAAAATTTAACATATTGTTTCACTTTTTATATAAGTTAACAAAATTTAAATTTTGCCCCAAAAGATATTTTTTCCTTTAACCGTTTTCTAATTTATGGCCAACCAGACAAGAGACTTACTGCCTCCGAGTGGCGGCCACCGGTAACATGCTCAAGTCTTTGTCTTCAGGAAGTCTTGCCTACTCTCCATATTGTGATGCTTTCCTTATGATTTGTACTTGCGCATGGCAAGAGTAAGCAACGCAGGTGGTTTGCTGTAAGAGTATTCGTGGGACTGTGCTAAGATTATCCACTGAGTTAACACAGCATGCGTCGAGAGATGAATGATCGAAGAGAGATGAAAGATCGTAATTTAAGTTCACAAGAACATAATACATGTTAATTCTATATGAGAAGTACATTGGGTTGCCAGAAGTCTTGATTTAAAAAACAAAATATTGACAG